>JBAMCJ010003359.1:0-24760 GCA_037075205.1 Drosophila prostipennis | reverse complement strand
GGTTTTTAGTGGGTGCGAGCCCCACATACCACATCTACGACGGTAGGGTAAGATGCATAAGGCATTTTCCCGCCTCAACCCAAAAAAAAAAAAAATCAGCGGCTCCTTTAGAAAGCAATCAAAGACCAACCAAAAGGCAACAAAAGAAACAGCAAAAACAAGCTACAAAAACAACATACACAGAACAAAAAAGAGCTTGCTCCTAGATGGACCTGCTAAAATAAATGAGGTTACGAACTAAAAAAGACGCACGGTTTACCACTTCCTTACATAAAACACAGCACAAGTTATTAATATATATATTTTTATACAGATAGTATAAACAAAGTATATACTGTTATGAACAATTTCTATTATATTTGAATTGGGTTAGACCGTACTTTATATTTTCTTAGAATTTTTTAAAGAAATTTTTTTAAAAATTAAAAAAAAAAACTATTGTGTCGTAAATTTTGGACATCCAGCTGATCGTTAAACTGGTTTTCGCTGGAATATCTCAAAATCAATTTTTTGATGGTGGGATCAGACAGAAAAACAAGTTGTTGAGAGCAAGCGACACAAGCACCCTTGAATAGAGGATCCCTTTGCTTGCCACTGAGAAACAAACACCCACCCCGAACAAACGAATACTCAAAAGAAACAGCTGAAAGCAAACACCCACCCCAATAGCAAAAGAATACTCAAAAGAAACAGCTGAAAACAAACACCCACCCCAATAGCAAAAGAACACCCAAACAAAGAATATGTACATTTTTATTTAGGTCTTGTTTATTTGGAAATTTGTAACAGGCTTTTCTTATACACTAAATATGATGACATTAGTTTTAAGGCTCCGTCTCGATGATTTTTATAGAAAAAGCAGGCACACCACTAGATCATATTTAGTTTTTTAACTGAAAAGAAATAGCTGAAAGCAAACACCCATCCCCAAACAAAAGAAGATACAAATTTGAATTTAAAATATACTTTTATTTTATTATTTTTTTAATTCGATTTTTACAAATAAATATAGAATTTTTGAAGTGAAACTTCTTTAGGCGCGTTATGCATTTTCGGGGACGGAGTAAAACCAATTCATGAGCGTCACGAAAATCTTCTTCTTCTCTCTATCACCGCTGACGAACGTTCTCTTTGTCCTCTCCTTTCCTCTCTTCGCCCTGAGCGCGCTCGCACATAGTGCAAATACATAGGTATATAAGGTGCTATTGTCAGCTCTGCTGAGAACGTTAAATATATTTACCTCTCTGTCTCTCTTAAGCGATAGAATGAGGTAGCTAGATAGAGACTGGCTCAAATGACGTCCTCAAAAGAGAGCAGATCTAGCGTTGAGACCACCTTAGATATATAGTTGCACCATGCGCGCGTACAAAGTTGAGAGAGCAAAATCCAACAAGAAAGGAAGCTAACTTCGGTCCGCCAAAGTTTATATACCTTTGCAGATCATTCCTATGCAATTTGAAATTTCAAAAATGTTAAACTTAGATTTGCAACAAACCAAATTATAGCAGTTTACGTATTATTTTGACATTATTTGATCGATGCTTCCTAACGCAGCCATATAATATAGTCGTCCGATTTATTTTTTTTATAAATTCAGGACAGTTAAAATGATATTCCCAAGAGCAATAGTTAATATGGCGAAAAACACCGAAGTAATCAGTTTTCAATTATTTTTCCGATTATTCCTATGGGAGCTATTAGATATACTTTTCCGATTCGGCTGGTTCCGACTTATATACTATTTGCAATAGAAAGACGATAGTTTTAAAACTGAGGGACTAGTTTGCGTAGAAACGGACGGACAGACGGACATGGCTAGATCGACTCGTCTAGTCATGCCGATCAAGAATATATACTCGTACATATGTATACTTTATGGGGTCGGAAACGTCTCCTTCACTGGGTTGCAAACTTATGACTAAAAAAGGTCGACCAAATAATGGCCCACTGGCGGTACAGACAGAGGAAAAAGGAATTACAGCCTGCCAAATCTCAAACTAGAAGTTTCACTTCTGTCGTGCGTAGGCTTGACACACCCCTTTTTTTTATTTTTATTATGATTATTTTCTTTGTTTTTTTACGTTTTTATAATTTTTTACCTAATGTTATTGTGCTTTTATAAATTTTTTAGTTTTAATTGAAAATTGAGTTGCGCTCCTAATAGTTTTAAGTTGATGAAGGAGATTGTTCCACAAACAGATGCTGTTAATAAAAAACTGCCTCTTCGAACAAAGCGTTAAGGTACGAGGGCATAGGAAATTTTTCGTTCTTTGGGATGTAGCAGGAAATAGCTTCCGATATAAGTAAATGGGTTCTCGACTCGCCACAATCTTGTGAAAGTATACCAAAGTTCTAAAATCTATCCAGTGGGTCAAGTTAAGGTCAAGAATATTATAAGTTAATATGATACATGGTCATAATGTCTTAAATTAAACACATAACGGACAATTGCGTTGAAGGCAACTTCTAGTGTGCGCGTATCACGCACGTCACAGTGACCAAAAATGTCTATACCATAAAAGAGAGTCGGAACAAAAATAGCTTTAGAGCTACATTACATTCTACATTTCTTCTACATTTCGATAGGTATTGATAAGCACAACAAAACTGCAGTTTTACTTTTCCGAAATATGTAAATTTTTAAGATCGTATATAAGCTATTGTGGGCGTTAGAGGGGGCGTGGCACTCTGTTGAGACAAACTTGCGCTGCGTAGGAACTCCTAGAATCTGCATGCAAAATGCCAATCTTCTAGATTCTAAAGTTTCCGAGATCTCAGCGTTCATACGGACGGACAGACAGACAGTCAGACAGACGGACATGGCTATATCGACTCGGCTAGTGACCCTGATTAAGAATATATATACTTTAGAGGGTCGGAAATGCTTCCTTTTAGCTGTTACATACTTTTGCACGAATACAATATACCCTTTTACTCTACGAGTAACGGGTATAACTATTATCACAGATAGGTACAGTATTAAGGTACGTATTGCATATCGCTTCAGGTACATCAATTTCTGAAAATTGTTGGTTAAGTCTTTCAACATCGGCGTTTGGTTCAGTCTTCTGTGTGCATTTTTCTATTCCTAACTTGTTAATTTCGGCCCGACGGAGCTTAGCAGAAGAGCAATTTATAAAATCTGCATTTAGCAGAATAAATCTTTTTATTGACAATTGCTCGAGCCTCAATGTACTTGTTTCTAAAGTCCTCAGCTTTGTAGCGCTTCCATTCACGGTAGGCAACATCTCGCTGATAGATAAGATTTTTAATTTCGTTATTGAACCAAGGATTTTGCATCGGATAACATTTGTTAAACAAGGACTGGACATTACTATTTAAAACATGCAATTGACAATCAACATGGGAAGTTTGGTAAATAGATGACCAGTTACAAGTTGTAAATTCAAGCTGAAGTCCTGTTAGCTCAATGCTCTTATAGTCTCTGTAATTGAAAGAAGTCGTTTGATAGTCGAAGGTCAAGTCATAGGTTAAGAATATTAAGTCATGTCTGGAAAAAGCTGGTAGAGAAACCTGGTCATAAAGTAAAATTTTACTACGGTCATTTACAAAAAATAAGTCAAGAAGTGTATCACAGGTATTTGAGAAATGTGTTGGCAATGTTTCATTAGCGCTATACAGCCCAAGGGTTTCAAAACCATTCAAAAGATGGCTCTCTTTCAGCAGATTGCTATTAAAATCTCCTGCTAGTATGACGTCCGAGTACAACAGCGAAATTCTGCGATAAGGATTCTGAGTATTGGCTCATAGTCGATGTTACGATTGGGTCTGTATATGCATCTGAGAAGAAGTTTCCCATATACTCTATATGTAATTTCTAAAAAATGTATTCTATCGGACATTCACTTGGTTGTTTACATTTAACACTACGTTTTAATTTCGAATTCACATATATAGCAACACCACCGGCCCGTCCAATACGATCAGAACGATAAACTACATAACCATCACAAACAATTGACAAATCACATAAATCAGGCAAAAACCACGTCTCGGACACACATATAAAATCTACATTTGGCTGGGAAAAAATGAATCTGAACTCATATATCTTATTAAGAAAGGTTTGTGCATTTAGGTGAACGACTTTAAGACCTTTTCGGTAATTACTAATAGTTTTTATCAGTTATGGAACTACCTGTCTCATCCTGCATTGAAAAAATAAAAGGTTATTAGAGTCGCAAACTCAATATTTAAAGAAATGCCAATAAGATAAAAGTAGATTTCCTGATAAGAGACCAATACTAAACCTATCTTAATTAAGAGTGCTGTGTTTGCTAATTTAAGAGCGAAAACTATTTGAAACACCTGCAGCGCCATCAGGTCCAGCTGAAGAGGCAGTGAGAGAGGCGGTTGAAGAGAGGGGGAGATCTGAATACTTTTTTTGGGGTGTAAGAGACAAAAGCTCCTCAATGCGCTCAATGCAGTGAATGCCCTCTCTTTCATTGCAGTGGACGTGTACAAGGCCGCGACGAGTAAACACTGCTGAGAGAACTTTTTGTTTTTTCATCCGCATGGCGTCTTTGAAAATTCGGTAGTTCTCTCTTAAAAGCTGCACATTAACATAAATTACAGCATCAGAGTTAAAACCCAATAAATGCAAGCTTAGTTGTTTTTTATGCTCGTGGCGGTATAACCCAATTTTACGTAGAAGGTTATTTTCTCATGAACGTTTTCAAATTTCATAATAATAACGGGATCGACATGCCTCGTTGTGATTTTCGGGCTCGGAAAATTTCTCGTACCTTGGTGGAGGAGCCAGTTGCAGGTTATAGCATAACTAGTTGTAGAGAGCTCGAACATTTTCTCCCTCCATGTTTTGGCAGTTCTTTGGCACCCAGTTCTCGCCAGCCCACCACCTCCCGGTCCAGCCGCTCAACCCGCTCACTCAGCCGATCTCTCTGTGATCGAAGATCGACCACGTCGCGTTCCAAGTAAGTGACTCGGGCAAACATCTGATTAACCTCACCCGAGATCAGCTCCAGGCGATCCATGAGGCTGCTGAGGATGCGCTGCTCTGCATCCCTGACGTGGTTCGCGATTTGGTCGGTCTTGTCTTGGAAGGGGACGTTAAGCAGCTCCAGCAGTTGTGGAGAGTGGACATCAGAAACTCGGTCGCTAGCTGTTCCAGCGTTGTTCCGGGTGCGCTTCGTTGGCGGTGCATTGGAAGTCAACGACATTTTGTAGCAGTGTATTTCTTCTGTTTTTTTTAGTTTGGTGGATAGGCCGAATTATGCTTTCTGCTTTGTGTTCTGCCTTACAGTTGTTTGAGTGTTTCTTGTTATTCATTTGTTTTTGAGTTTTTCTTTAGCAGGCTTCGATTTTCGTTTCGTTGTGTGTAATTGCTACTAAAGATTTTAACTTTTGCTTTTAATGTGTTTAACCAAAAAGGTAATGCCAATTTTAGTTTGTAGTTGCTTTATACTTGTTTTGATTAGTATTTTGCTCGACGATTTTGCGGATATGTCCGAGAAATTCGTGAATTTTGCGGAGCGGTAAAAAAAAACACGACTTGTGTAATCGAGTGTAACTCAATTTTTTTTATTCCCATAAATAAACGTAACGTAACCCATCTATTATAAAAAAAACCCGCTTAAAACAAAATGTAATTAGTAAAGTACTACCCCAATATAACGCACCTACATACACTGCCACTCAAGTTCGATTCTTAATAAAAATATATAAAAACAAAAATGTATTTTAGTGCACAGAAATGAAGAAATGAAAGTAGGTAGTCCCCGGAATTAAATAGTTTGACAAAATTTCTTTTTGGTTGTTGTTGGGGCGGGGGTGGCTTGATTGAAGAAGATGATGAATCCCAGGAAAAGCGGATGAATTTCCGCGCAGAAATCGTAATGAGAACACGGGTAGAAAACTTCGGGGTTTTGCGCGACGTGCGGCTGTTTATTGATACACTTGTAAATAGGAACTCACAGGCAGAAGCTTAGCTTAAAGACTCCAGAGCGGAGCGGAGAGTTACGGGAGAGTTGGAGAGGGAGAGCGAAGGGCAGTGCAAGCGAGCGAGATATGGAAATCTGGAGAAAACTGCCGCTTGACACTGCCTCCCAAAATTAAACGCCCTTTTGGCGTGAACATTCTCCCCCCCCCCCCCTTGCGAGGACCTCCGTAGCAAGAACCTCAGGATAGTAGGCTCAGGTACATAATGGAAACGAAGATCGGTGGTCCTTGTGTAGCAGCGTGTGGTGGGCCTTTCCACACTTGTGGCAGTGATGCTCACTGCGGCAGGAGTCTTCGGAATGATCGTGGGCCAAACAATTTGTGCAATATCGATGCAATTGTACTGCTTGGATGCGTTTCTCGGCAGTTAGCGTCAGAAAGTGGTGGCATTTCCGTAGAGGATGGATCTTGAGGCAGACTCGGCATGGGTAGGATTTAATACCTCGGGAACGTCTGCGATCCAGGGCGGGATATGGTACCCAATAGCTGGAAGGACTTGCATTGAAAGGACTCTCTATACAGGGGTCCGGAAGGACTTTGGAAATGTGCGCTGAAAAGGACGCAATCCTCTGAGGAATTGAGGCGGACACTGGTGGTGCAGGTGTGGATGGAACGGAAGTCATTGTAGAAGTGTTGCTTGGATGCAACAGCGTGTGATGCCGACTTTGGCAAGTAAAACAAGTTTGAGCGCTTGTGCAATCCTGAAACTGGTGGTTGCTCGCAAAGCAATTGGAGCACAACTGTTTTTATACCCGTTACTCGTAGAGTAAAAGGGTATATTGTATTCGTGCAAAAGTATGTAACAGCTAGAAGGAAGCTTTTCCGACCCTATAAAGTATATATATTCTTGATCAGGATCACTAGCCGAGTCGATCTAGCCATGTCCGTCTGTCCGTCTCTCCGTCTGTCCGTCCGTCCGTCCGGATGAACGCTGAGATCTCGGAAACTACAAAAGCTAGAATATTGGGATTACCAACACATATTCTTGGGCTTCCTACGCAGCGCAAGTTTATTTCAGCGGACCGCCACGCCCCCTCTAACGCCCACAATCGCCCATAGTCGCCCACAAACCATACTAAAATGTGTCTGGCGCCCACATTTTCAAAGATTTCTGAGAAGTATAAATGCAATTTTGTTGTTTTTTTAAATCGGACCATTCGTTAAAAAGTTAAGCCTGATCAAAGTTTACATATATCTCCATCTCCCTCGCACTCCCTTTAGCCGAGTGACGGGTATTATTTATTTATTTATTTATTTCTTTATTCGCCAACAGTAAAAACCTTAACTGGCTACTAACTAATACTAAATTAAATACTAAGTGAGGCAAAATAATTATATAAGTTTTTCTTTATTAAATCTCTAGGGGAGCATGGGTCCAACCGCATGTGAGATGGCAACTTATTATAAAAATGCTGGGCTCTACACAACGGCTCATTATGGGCATAATTGGCTCTGTAAGCCGGTACAAAAAATGGTTCAAACGTTCTCAACGATCTACCAGGCACCGATAACCCTATGCTGCCCAGCAGTGCAGGGCAGTCGATTTCAGAGGTCAGCAAGTCACATATGAAAACTAATGAACTGGTAGTTCTCCGATCTTCTAGAGAAGAAAGGTGAACAAGCCGACATTTGGCAGAATAAGACGGGACCGGGTCATTGAAATTTAAAGTCAGAAGGGCAAAACGTAGAAACTGTTTCTGTACACGCTCAAGCCGGTTTATGTGAATAGTACCCGTCGGGTTCCAGATGAACGAGGCGTATTCCAGTTTTGACCTAATGAAGGCTGAATATAAGCTTAGCTTCGTGTAGGGATCTTTAAATTGCGCGGCATTTCTTTTTACAAAACCATACATAGCGTAGGCCTTAGGAATAATATAGTTAATATGTTCAATGAACATAAGTTTACTGTCAAACATTACTCCTAGGTCCAGGGATTCATTTCTCAGGGACAGAATATGTGAGTCAATTGAATACGAGAAAAGGATATTAAATATTCGTTTACTGTACCTAACGAAGAAGCATTTTGATAAATTCAGAGGCAAATTATTACGAGAACACCAATTTCCCACCCTTTCTAGGTCATTTTGAAGAAGGTCACTATCGGAGATAGAATTCACAGCTCTGAATATTTTAAGATCGTCGGCGAACAACAGGAATTCCGAGTTCTTTATGCAATAGCTAATATCATTTATGAAGACAATGAACAGCAACGGACCCAAAGCACTTCCCTGAGGAAGGCCAGAAGTTGCCACATATGGGCTAGAATAAACAGCATTGCATTCAACTTTGTAAATCCTATCATCTAAATATGATTTGAACCAGCTAAGTAATAGTGAGTGAAATCCCATTTTCTGCAGTTTAGCTAATAAAGCATTATGGGAGACTTTATCGAATGCTTTAGCGAAATCGGTGTAGACCACATCAACTTGATGATGACTGAGAAACGAGTGGGTGCAAAAATTATTGAACGTAGCTAAGTTTGTGGTAGTCGACCGTCGAGGCATAAAACCATGTTGGTTAGGACTGATGATCCGACCAACAAGAAAAGTTAGCTGCTTGGCTACAATTCGTTCGAACATTTTTGAGACATTGCTGAGCTTTGCAATTGGCCTATAATTTGAAACAATATTTTTTGAACCCGACTTGAAAATAGGAGTAACAGTGGCCAGTTTCCATCTATGCGTAAAAACACCAGTGGAAAGAGATAAATTAAAGATGATTTTAAGGGGCTCACAAAGAACACCTATACAATTTTTCAAAATAAATGGAGAAAGGCCATCACAATCTAATTTTTCAGACTCATTAAAGCTTTCAGCCGCCAGATGGCAATCAGAATCGGTGACATCTAAGCAACCAATATTTAACATAGTAGGGATGGCATTGAGCGAATCATCGTCATTCCACAGCGAGCCCGGCTCAAAGTTAGATGCAAAGAACTTGGCAAATAGATTAGCGACCCCAATATCCGAGGAGGCTGAATGATCTTCAAATGACATATGGGAAGGAAAGTAAGAAGATGTTCGTTTAGAATTGATAAAGTGCCAGAATGATTTAGGGTTGGTGGTTAATTTACGCTCTATATCAGCAATATATTGGTTGTATAAGAATTTATTGAGGAACTCAAACTCACGCTTATGCTGTTTGTAACGGTCAAAGTCACCAGCATCACCGCTTTCTAAGTAGCGCTTATAGAATTTATTTCTAAGGTTTTTATATTTCTTTAGTCCTTGCGTGTACCATGGCAGTCTGTAACAACTTTGAACCCTAGTTTTAGCATATCTGCCCACAATAGTATTTAGAAAAGATAAAAAAACTTCATAGCTTGTATTCACATCTGCATGCGAGAGGACCTCCGCCCATCTAATATTAGAAATATCGTTACGGATAGAGTCTAAACTGCTAGAATTAATATAAGTAAAAGGCAAGCGAGAATTAATTGGGCGAAAAATATAACAAGTAATAGAGATTAACAAAGGCTTGTGATGAGCATCACACGCGGCAAGTGGATTATCGCTGCAACATAAATTAATGCTTAGATCAGGATATACAAAAATTAAGTCTAGAAGCTTATTTAAATTATTAAATACATGGTTAATCTGGACTAATGCCATACTAAGAAGCTCATCAATGACTAAGATTTCGTAGGGAAGATGCAAGTTACTGGGAACCATTGCTGAGGACTCTGAATCATGAGCCCACACGAGCGAAGATAGGTTGAAGTCGCCCAAAACACATATGTACTGGCCCTCCTCCAGCTCCTGGTGTAGGTGGGCAATGTTATCAACGTGCGCTTTATATAGATCAAAACTGCTGCTAGGGGGTATATATGAGACTGTCAAGAAAATTGTTTCTGTAGGACCAGAGAGAGATACACAGATTTGATCGAGAAGGGAATCCTCATTCTGGAGACGAATAGCAGTGCAACGAAGTCCACGCCGCACAGCAATTAAAACGCCGCCACCTCTGGAGCATCTTGTTTTAACGGCATCACGATCCTTACGGAATACATGGTAAAGATTCGTATCGAAGAATTCATTATCAAAGAAATCCATGTTGAGCCAGGTTTCAACAAAAATTATGACGTCATGATCACATTGAGACGTTGCCAAGAAAAGGGAATGAGCTTTTGTACGCATACCACCGACATTTTGAAAATAAATATTGAAAGTTATATTATTTGTGCATGTACGGTCATCCCTGGTCATGCTATCAATACTTGGTCCAGCGTCATGGCCCGAATCCGTAAGAGGCCTTGCTGGGATCTTATCATAAGTATTAGAATTGTTAATAAGAACCTTCAGTAAAGTAGTTGTGCGGATACAAATAGGCTGGTGATCATCGCTCCAATTATTTCGTGGACGGTCATTATTAGCATTCCGAATATGACTGCACGCAGGTGAATCCGCTCCTGTTAATAGTGCGCGAGAGCCCCCTCCAGCTGCCACAGCCCATTGTAGTTGTTGATGGGGAGAGCAACTCCAGAGAGCACCGGAAGAAAGTGATGAGAAAGAGGCGCAAGATGATGAGAGCGCAACTCCAAGGAGTGCGCCGATAATAGAGCTTGGCGGACGGCGAGTGTCGCACAAAGCGGACAACAACAGCTCCGGCTGATGTTGTTGACGATGTGAGGGGAGCGAGGCGGAAGATGATGAGAGCGCTACTCCGAGGAGCGCGCCGATAATAGAGCTTGGCGGATGACGAAAGTCGCACAAAGCGGACAACAGCAGCTCCAGCTGATGTTGACGATGCGACGGGAGAGAGGCGGAAGATAATGAGAGCGCAACTCCAAGGAGCGCGCCGATAATAGAGCTTGGCGGACGGCGAATGTCACACAAAGCGGACAACAACAGCTCCGGCTGATGTTGTTGACGATGCGACGGGAGAGAGGCGGAAGATGATGAGAGCGCTACTCCAAGGAGCGCGCCGCTATTAGAGCCGGGCGGTTGGCGAAAGTCGCACAAAGCGGACAGCAACAGCTCCAGCTGAAGTTGACGATGCGACGGGAGAGAGGCGGAAGATGATGAGAGAGCAGAGACCAAGGCTTGCAAAAAATGTCCCGCAAAAGTATCGACGCCAGTGGCGCCGATTACTAGGGGTTTTTTGATTGATGAGTTGGCGTTGAAGTTTGTGCAGCCTCCGGCAAATTGGATACGATATTATCCACGTCCATAACGGCCCGTTCTCTATGAATAAATCTTTTGACCTTAACTGAGTTTGGCCAAAAATCATTCTTGAAGACTGAATCATAAAGGTGATCAGGGATACCAAGCTTGAAATTTACAAACTTTAAAGTTGCAACGTCAAAATCTTTTTTTACAAGTTTTACACAAGTGAAAGAATTAGCGTCCACATTAAGCTTGGTGGACACATATTTTAAAACAGCAGCAGGGTCGGTAGCTGTTGCAAACTTTCCGACATGCAAGAATTTATTACTTGGCAATACGTGAAGATCTTCGGAATTAGGAGCCACTCCAACAATATGCTTATTGGGCTTGTTGTTGTTCCTTCTCTTCTTATTTCGAACTTGTATGAAATTTTCTCTCCCGATATCCAGAGCATTATTAGATGGGTCAACGACCGCGGAAGACGTAGCAGCAGCAGCCGCATATGACTGGGGAGCTGCAGTTACATTGGCAGGCCTCGGTTGACGAGGCTTAAGATTTATGTTTTGATTTTGATTCAATGCATCATTTTTGGGTGGGAATGCCTCCAAAAATTTATTATTAAGGCCCTGATATAAGCATTCCAGGGCTTGCAATTTGGCATCAAGTTCATCAATTTTAGAATGCGAATCATTCGCAACCACACAGCTGTCACATTGCCACAGTATGTTTGGATTTAATAGAATTTTTATCACATCATCCGGGAGGTCAACGCAAGAAGTATGATAAGCGCGCCGGCACAAAGAAGAACAGCGGATAGCATCCGAGGCGCGAAGCTGGGCCGGTGTAACATCGGTATTGCACTCGGGACAGCGGTGAAGCAACATAGCGAGAATTATAAGCACGTCCGAACGCAAAGAAAGCTAGCTGACGACGATAGTCGGGACACCAACCCGACTATAGCGTTCTCCCTTGTTTTTGGATATAGTCTGAACGATCATTCACCGTTAATTGTAGGAAGCGTGGACATAAACGCACGGGATGGTTCTTCTTGGAACATAGATCGCAAACATTGGGTATCCGAAATACCCTTGTAGTGAAGGACTTTATTTTTGGAAGCTCTGCCAATCGAGCTGTGGCTTTGGACGGAACTTGGAGTGAACTAGCAGACCGGATGCTATCGACGGCCTCTAGTGTTCGGTGGCGCTCAGTCAAAAAAGAATCTAGCTCTAGCCAAGTGGGAATTTCGGCTTTATTTTGAATGGACTGCTCCCATAATGAGAGCGTGAGCTTTGGTAGCTTCGTTGAGCACATGTAGACGAGGATAGGGTCCCAATTCTCAATATTTATGCCGGATCAGTTAGATTTGTCCAAGCTGAGCGGAAGCCATCATTGGTGAGTGGGGATTTTGAAACTATGGAATTAGCTTCGCCACTTGTTTTTGAATTTAAATGGAATAATTTTTCAACGGGCGTTAGACTCGGATTGTCTATATATATCGCCGTGAAAAGGTCCCGGAAAGTAGGCCAGCGAAGATAATCGCCAGAGAAAACCTCTGTGTCGATAAGAAGGAGTCGACAGCCATAAGATATGGAACTTTGGGACGAAGTTACTGGAGCTTGAGATATTTGGGAGGAGCCCTGTTGGATTTCGAGATCGAGGATCTGAGCGGCAAATCTTTCGTATATTCTATACGTTTCGTTATACTTCGCTTTGAGAAAAGATTTGGTATCTGTGGCGCTGTCACCTGCAGCTACAATGCACTTGGAGCATGTGTCATATTCCTCCTTTACCTTTTGCCATAAGGAACTGACGTGCTCCCTACGGATTTTGCAGGCGGATAAGGTCGGTGTGGATGCACCGGGAACATTTATGATAGTCTCAAAATGGCTAAGAGTGTCAGCTGAAGCCATAAATTTATTAAGAGCGGATTTAGCTAAGGATTTCATTTCGAACAGAAAATTTTAATATCTACGCAACAGAAATAATTGTGAGGATCAGGGTTAATATCTTGAAAACGGGGAATTTCTTGGATTTTAGGAACCAATTAAAAGTCCGTAAGGATATACGGTCACACTGGATCGTGTGAAGGAAGTTTTTGAATGACTTGGAATAAGTTAAAAACAAAAAAAAATTATAATTAAATAAATAATTAATATTTTCACGAAAGTACGGTCACACTGTACGGATGGAATCGGATCGAATATTTATATAGTAGTTTTAGTCGAAATTATTTCGTAATTAATATGGTTGTTTTTCTCTAGTATATTTTGAACGAATAATATTTGTTATTTTTTGGATACCCTGGAACCACGGTGCGGTTTGGAATATGTAAAAGTTCGTGTATGTATGTACGTATGTAACGAACCAGATGGATAGCGGATGGGCACCGATTGCGGGAATTGTGGAGACTTTGAGTACGTATGTATGTATGTATATATGTCTGCAGAGAACAGCTGGATAGAAAAAAGGGCACCGATTGCGGGAGTTTTTGCGACTTATGTATATATGTATGTATATTTTTGTCTGCTGCACAATGTAATTGCCGGTGTAAATTTATAGAAATTTAAGCCTTGTATTTGGACTTGGAAATAATTTGGGATTGATCGTAGAACAATCTATGTTGATGTGGACCGTATTCGAAATTGTAGTTGCGTGGACTGTATTTGAAATAGTAGTTGAAGTGGACTGTATTTTGGAATTATTGTGTAAAAATATATGCACTCAGCAGGAAAACACAGTAAAAAACAAAAGCTGCCAATTTCGGCGGATCACTTTGAATTTGAAATTTTCACTGTGGGTGGATTATATATTTTTACACACACTTGGAATTTATAGAACACGAATATATTTTTTAAAATAAAATATAAAAATGGGCGTGTGTAACTGGAACTGTTAATTATTTGTTTTGTATGTGCACAATGTTGGAAAAAATGTGGCACTTAGGATTTTGAAATGTGTGAACGACAATGTAATAATTTCGAGTGTACGAAATTTCGGGAACGGAAAAAAATGGAAAAATTGCTGCTCACATACAAAAGGAATTGGAGTATATATTAAATGCCGTTGCGTCGGATTTAATCGCTTTTCGATTTAGACTAGAAATCATACAACAAGTTGAACGAAATGGGGTTCGAACAACTGGCTGTATGACCGGCAAATAATAGTAAGAAGTGGAACTTATCTGGAGCGGTTTAAGCCACCGTAGCTGCTGGTGAAAATCCAAGAAAATTCCAGGAGAGGAAAAATCCAAAATTTAAAGTCTGGCTTGACTGGACCAAATGTTGGGGCGGGGGTGGCTTGATTGAAGAAGATGATGAATCCCAGGAAAAGCGGATGAATTTCCGCGCAGAAATCGTAATGAGAACACGGGTAGAAAACTTCGAGGTTTTGCGCGACGTGCGGCTGTTTATTGATACACTTGTAAATAGGAACTCACAGGCAGAAGCTTAGCTTAAAGACTCCAGAGCGGAGCGGAGAGTTACGGAAGAGTTGGAGAGGGAGAGCGAAGGGCAGTGCAAGCGAGCGAGATATGGAAATCTGGAGAAAACTGCCGCTTGACACTGCCTCCCAAAATTAAACGCCCTTTTGGCGTGAACAGTTGTTAATAAAGTAAGTTATTATTTTGAAAAATAAAATGACTTAAGAATTGGATTGAGAATATGTTTTTTTTGAGAATTATTTAAGAATTGTTTTTGATTATGAACTTCTAAATCTTTCTATATTCTGATGGCATGGGAGCATAATTAAATGATAAGTTTCTAGTTACGCATGTATAACAGTTAATCTAAATAGCAGGCTATGGTTGGGAAGGTAATGAACAAGGGTGAGGCAAACAACATCCAAAGCCCACCCCCTCTGGACCACTATAAATATCGCGTTGCTAATTCATTCCTTTTTTTTTGTCATACGTATCTTGTTTCGATTCTTTCTGTGCCGTGTTGTTTCAACGAAATATCGCCTCCGTAAATATATGTAGCTTCAAAAGGGACTCTATAATGAAACCTTAATGTAGCAGTCATTATCCGCAGCAAAAGGGTCCCGCTTCGCTGTTTGAGTAATGATCGACAAGCCGAAAGTTGGAGGATGATACGGAATACAATGGAAAACTCAACACACTGGGTAACGGACCCTCTTACACAGGCGTTTACTACGCTACAAGTTTTTGGCGCCCAACGTGGGGCAGGTATTAATTAATGAATATTAAAATAATTAAATACTAAATACTAAAAAATACTAAAATAAATGCTAAAAATAAATGCTGTAAATCGAGCTAAAATAAAAACATAGGTTTCCTGATGGACATCGATCCGTCATTAGCGAATGCTGATAGAATTCGATCGAAGGGACGAGAAAAATAAAATATTGTAAGGAGGGCCCCAGCTTAGCCTGCGGAAATTAAAATTGAAAATTACGCAAATATGTGTGTATGTAGAATAGCTACATATGTATATTGACATACCTATATCTTTACTACTTATTTAAAATGTAAAAAATTTCCAAGTTTTAGCCAAAAAGCCGAAAAATCATTTTATCAGAACTTTGATCCTAAATTTCCACAAAACCAACAGTATTATGACCTACACAAAAAAAAACTTGTTAAAATAACCAATATAATTGATTAAGGAAACTTTTAAAACACAGGGCGGCAACACTACTACTATTTTGACCGCAGCTGTGTACTTTTATGTATTTTGACTATATTTTCTAGAACTTGTTTCTCCCTTAAAAAAATCCTAAAAATATTATAAGTATAGGGTTTTGAAAGATAAAGAGCGTATCTTTCAAAAAAAAGCCTCTGAGACCTCCGGAAAGTTGGCCAATTTCAGCATTTTTTGAACTTTGAGGTCCTTGTGCTAAGAATCCTTGCGTCGGGGAACTTTTTGGAAAACGCATTTTAAATGGGGAATTTGTAACGAATTCAAAACTATAGCATCAATGGAGGTAAATTTAAAAAGCATTCATTTTGTTGCACGATGTTATTTGCATAGGTTAACAGCTGGACAAAACAGAAACAAACAAATTAATTTTTTCGTAAGATAAGAATTTGATGAAATTCAAAATCAATTATACTTGATCACATTTACTCGTACATTTTCACCTTATCGCTTGTTAAACTCTTTTTCAACATCGAACAGTTTCTAATATTGCAGTGCCCTTACGCAGATTAATTATTAAATTTTTTAAAAATCGAAGAAATTACCCTATGCTTGGCCCACTATTCAAAAATGTGAAGGCGATAACTTTAGGCTGCATCTTATTTCATTGGTCATTCAAATCAAACACTTTTAATTTTGGCCGTGTTACCTTGTTGTACTTTTTGCACTTTTTAATTGTCCCTGTGTTTTTGTTTAACAAAGAATACATTTTAAAACTATTTAATAGCTAATCGAGTTTTTGGATTTTAAAAATAAAAACAATTTTAAAACCGTTACCAAAATCTAAAGCTGATCGGAGCAGCATGATTTTGTAGATAGTAAAATTTTTTTAAGTAAGGACTAAGAATTTAAATGTACATACATAAATACTTACGAATTTTCTTAAAATCAGCTTAAAGGGATTTGAAAAGCTCCAGCGATAATTTAAAATTTAACGTTTAGCCAAAAGAATTGCGAAAAAGAAAATATTATCGACTTAATGCAGAGTGAGACAGCAACACATTTGGAGGCCAAGACGTCACACAGGACAAAGCGGAATAAGAAAAAATGTGCGGACTTGGCGAAGAAGATTAAATTTCAAATAAGTTTAAAAGCAGTTATTTGCGGCTATGCCATGTTATGTGCGAAAACTATAATTAAATACAAAATTCGCAAATTCCACGGTTGTTTACACTAGGCCATAATCGGTCATCGACTACTCGTGAGTCCAGGGAGTCGGGACACTGAGTTCAAAATGGAACTGGTTCCCTAGACCGGATGACTCCCAAATGAACCGAAGTTTAAATTCGAAAAAGTTTGAGTGGTTTTTGGCGAAGAGGGACTGAGAAAACAGCAAAGGTTACTTAAAGGGCGAAACTCAGTAGGCGCAGGCGGTTCGGTTGGCCGAGAATTTTAAAATTTAAAAAAAAATTATAAGTTCTACCAGTGAGTTAAAAAAGTAAATGTAAGTTTAATGTGAGTGAAGTTAAAAATTATATTAATTCCAGAGTATTCCGGAGGGAATAATCCTGGGTCAGGAATGGAAATTTTGTGGAAGAGTGAAGAAAGACCAGCCACCAGCATGAAGAAGATTTTTCTAGGAGAAAAATTGGCCACTCATTCCTGGGTGGCCTGTAGCATATCACGAATGATCCTAACAGCAACGAAAGATGGTGGGTGTAGCTTTAAGTGAAGGCACGCGCTGGTTCCGGCTCTTGTTTCGTAGGTAAAGGGAGTGAGTTTCCAATTTTATCCACAGTGCTACTTGCTCGCATATTACAATACAAAATCCTATTTAAATTCGCGTGCGAACTGACTTTAAGGTTAATTGTAGGGGGACAGTACTAAGATTGGGGTAAAGAGGAAGGGAATACCTGAAAGAAAGGGTGCTGCTTAGATGGAATGGCAGCAGCTGATGTGTGTGTGTCGGTGTCAGCAGCGAGGATGTTATTTGCCGCTGACATTGCCCACCCTACCATGATCACCACAGCCGCATAACCTGACACAGGTTGGTGATCCCTTAGACACACGCTTAACTCCTAATCATCTTTATCGATGCAAGCTTCCATTGGAAAAAAATTTAGCAATTCATGTTTATATTATGTTTAATGAAAGAAAATTAACAATAACAAAGGAGATCATTAAAGTTACAAAGCTGAGTATCATATACAGTTTATGCTAAGCTCATATTAAATGAGTATATTTAAATCAAAACAAGATAATTTAATTTAAATTAAAAGTTAATTTCAAAAATATTAAATGTAATATATTTCACTGAGCAAGTATTTGAGTCATGGGGGAATTCGTTTTATAGTATCAAAATCATTTGAATATTATTGTACACAGTCAATCAAAATATGTAGCATTACGACCGGAGCCGATCACTTACCCAAAATATCCAACGTTGAAAGCGCTTTCAATATGTTGTATTATTGGCTGTAGTTTTGTTTATAAATTGGAAAACTGCATTTCAATTGACTGTAGGTAAATTTAAATTTGGGAATACACTTCCAGGGGCTTAAACACTTGCTCTCATAACGAGATTTGCTTACTGCATATCAAATTATTTGATTACACTAGGATTTGATTAATTTACGTTAACTGCGTATTAAATATTTATATTTTAATTAATTTAAACTAAGGATATGAATTTAGTTGATAAGAAGTTGAACTGAGTTGAATTTAAATTGTGTTTGTAAACTAGACTGGATCACAAAGTGTGTGTTGCAGGCTTGGGACTGCCCACTTGCGCACTTTTAGCAGAGGGCTGCACTGTGTTGTATGTATGTAGGTGAGACAACACTATGTTGTTGGCACAGACGTGCATGAATTTGTTCAGAATGGTTTGGATTAGAATTCACAAAAATTTTCAGCGTGGACGCTAGGTGGCAACGCTGGTTGAAATTTTCACAGTTGTATGTTCACTTTCTTGATTAGATTTTAGTTTGATGTTTTATGTTGAATGGGGAAAACTGATGAAAATCCTTACGACCACGTTGGTGGCGCTGTATGCCTTTCCCAGGAAAACGGGAACCAGTAGGAGGAGGAACTTCTAGGTATTTTCCACGACGCTTGGGTGAAACTTGTCCAGGAAAACTGGAAACATCAGAAGGAGGAACTCGACTTCAATTTTCCACGATGCTGTCTGGGCCGAAATTTCCCAGGGCCGTAGGCCACGTGAAAGAGTAAACTCGACTTCCACGAATTTTCCTAAGAACGCATTATTTTATAAGAAGAGGCGTTTTTCCACGAAATAATAGTAAAACTTACTTCCTTTAAACAACAGGAACCTACTGGAAAAATAAAACCTTATAAAAGGCTGGGGATGTCTGATATTTTCCACGATTTGATTTCGGTAGATCTCTGGGTTTGAATAAACTATGTTCAGGAGAGAACGATCTTCACTCGGCCAAGGTTCAAAACGGAAAGACCGAATAATCGAACTGCGCCAGTCACCCAGGCTTGTCTATCGAAAAAAAATGAGACCAGAGTTGCTCAGAAATCTTTATCGAACACGTCTTTTCAGTGTTGTAAAGACGGAAATTATTTGAATTTTGCTCTGCCATTTTAATTCCTGGTGGCAATTTCAAATCCTGGCGGGAATTTTAAATTGAAGTGGGAAATTTAAAAGTTGAAATTTTTACGACAAGCGCCCTACAGGCCACAGGTTCTTATTTTAAATTAAATCACATATCTGCCAGCCGCAAATAATACAGCCAAACCAAAACAAACTCTACACAAAAACTACGAGCGGCAACTATGTAACCCACCCCAATTAATTTAATTTAATTCATATTATATCAAAACCATACTTATTTAAATTTTTTAATACCTAAAACCAAAATACTCGCCCTATGATGAATTGTTACTTATTTATTTATTTATTTATTTAATTATTTATGTATATATATCTGTTACATTTAAAAGTCCTTCGGTACCGAGGGTAGGTTATTTAAATGTTAGAATTTAAGAGAGATGTTTTGAAAATACAATGAGAAAGTGAAATGAATCTGTCAGAGTAGATATTTGTGTTGGGGGATGGGATGAATTAGGTAGCACGACCCACAACTAAAATTTGGGAGATGTGTCCGATGATGCTCTCATGGTTGGGAGGGACTCCCAGGATTACGAGCTTAACAGGTGGTCCAATCCAGAGGTTCCAAAGTCCGTCGTAGAAAATGTAGCCGTCGTTTAAGTTCGAAATTCCGTTTTGTTTTTGTTTTGTCTGCTGCGTGAACGTGATCTTGGTTGTTCCCCTCCCTGGGAAAGACTTTGCATAGCCGGCAATGAACCCACGCGAAAAGCAGGACATGACAAATGGCGCCCAATCTAAAAATAAAAATTAAATTAATGAAATGGAATCAATAAAAGTGTAAAGTCAAACGTAACGTAAAAAGTAAACACTCACCAGGATAATGTCCCAATAGAAAAATACCTCGGAACCCATCTGTTTGGACCGTGGGCAGGCTGAGAAGGTCAAACCCATCGTAGCCGCAGTTGGAAATATTCCGAAGGGTCCTTCTGCTGAGTACAGTCCTTCATGAGATAGTAGACCGACTAGAAGTGGACCCATGGCCGCATAAACACGGCACATGCGAAGCCAGGCTAGCAGGTACATTAGTGTCTAGAATAAAAAAATAAAGCAGTTATCTTTATACCCTTGCAGAGGGTATTATGATTTCAGTCAGAAGTTTGCAACGCAGTGAAGGAGACGTTTCCGACCCCATAAAGTATATATATTCTTGATCAGCATCACTAGACGAGTTGATCTAGCCATGTCCGTCTGTCCGTCTGTCCGTCCGTCTGTCTGTCCGTTTCTACGCAAACTAGTCTCTTAGTTTTAAAGCTATCGGGCTAAAACTTTCCCAAAAGTCTTTTATCTATTGCAGGTAGTATATAAGTCGGAACCAGCCGGATCGGCCAACTATATCCTATAGCTCCCATAGGAATAATCGGGAAAAAAAAATGTAAAAAAATTATATCTTGGGTGTTTTTGAACCTAGAACCTCCTACTTTTGGAAATATCATTATACCCTTGCAGAGGGTATTATGATTTCAGTCAGAAGTTTGCAACGCAGTGAAGGAGACGTTTCCGACCCCATAAAGTATATATATTCTTGATCAGCATCACTAGACGAGTTGATCTAGCCATGTCCGTCTGTCCGTCCGTCTGTCTGTCCGTTTCTACGCAAACTAGTCTCTCAGTTTTAAAGCTATTGGGCTAAAACTTTCCCAAAAGTCTTCTATCTATTGCAGGTAGTATATAAGTCGGAACCAGCCGGATCGGCCAACTATATCCTATAGCTCCCATAGGAATAATCGGGAAAAAAAAATGTAAAAAAATTATATCTTGGGTGTTTTTGAACCTAGAACCTCCTACTTTTGGAAATATCATTATACCCTTGCAGAGGGTATTATGATTTCAGTCAGAAGTTTGCAACGCAGTGAAGGAGACGTTTCCGACCCCATAAAGTATATATATTCTTGATCAGCATCACTAGACGAGTTGATCTAGCCATGTCCGTCTGTCTGTCCGTCCGTCTGTCTGTCCGTTTCTACGCAAACTAGTCTCTCAGTTTTAAAGCTATCGGGCTAAAACTTTCCCAAAAGTCTTCTATCTATTGCAGGTAGTATATAAGTCGGAACCAGCCGGATCGGCCAACTATATCCTATAGCTCCCATAGAAATAATCGGGAAACAAAAAATGTAAAAAAATTATATCTTGGGTGTTTTTGAACCTAGAACCTCCTACTTTTGGAAATATTATTTTTTATATAATTCTGAATTTCGAATAAAATTTTTTCAAAATCGGACGACTATATCATATAGCTGCCACAGGAACGATCGGAAAATTAATGGGAATATAATAGGAAATAAATTATTGCTTCGTTGACATTTATTGTATTCTCTTCTACTCTGGGATATGAGTCTTTTTAAATTTTTTCGAATTTCGATTTTAATTTTATCAATATCGAACTACTATATCATATAGCTGCCATAGGAACGATCGGAAAATTAGTGATTAATAGGAATTATCTGCAAGGGTATATAAGCTTCGGCTGGCCGAAGCTAGCTTCCTTTCTTGTTTTTTATATAATTCTGAATTTCGAATAAAATTTTTTCAAAATCGGACGACTATATCATATAGCTGCCATAGGAACGATCGGAAAATTAATGGGAATATAATAGGAAATAAATTATTGCTTCGTTGACATTTATTGTATTCTCTTCTACTCTGGGATATGAGTCTTTTTAAATGTTTTCGAATTTCGATTTTAATTTTATCAATATCGAACTACTATATCATATAGCTGCCATAGGAACGATCGGAAAATTAGTGATTAATAGGAATTATCTGCAAGGGTACATATATATCATCATACAGGACAAGATCCGCGACGAGCAAGCGGGACAGCAGGCGATTCAGCTTTTAAAGTAGGTCAGCTGCGGAAGTGGGGGCTAAGTTTTGATGGAAGTCCCAGAAGTATGCCCGTGTCCGAATTTATATTCCGCCTAGAACATCTCCAAAGGTCGTACCAGGTGCCGTGGAAGGAGGTCCTAAGAGAATTTCACGTGTTAGTGGAAGGACAAGCCAAGGAATGGTACTGGATGTACGTGAGTTCGACGGAGAAGCAAGAATGGCCTTACCTGAGGTATGCACTACAGCAGCAGTTCCAGAGTCACCGATCCAACTTCGAGCGACTCGATGGACCAGGCAGCCAAGCCACATCGAAGCTCACCAGGGATATAAGGATCGTCCGAGCGTAGATGAGCTTTGTCCGGAACCCGTCGGAGAAGAGAATGGACCTGTGGATCAAGAAGAAGTGGAGGCATTAGCTAGGCACTGGGAGAATCACAGAGAGCGACCGCCGCTTACCTGCTGGAATTGTGGAACCGTGGGACATGCATTCAACGCGTGTGAATCGGATGTATTAAAGGTGTTAAATTTTTTAATTTTAATTGAAAATTGAGTTGCGCTCCTAATAGTTTTATGTTGATGAAGGAGATTGTTCCATAAACAGATGCTGTTAATAAAAAACTGCCTCTTCGAACAAAGCGTTAAGGTACGAGAGCATAGGAAATTATTCGTTCTTTGGGATGTAGCAGGAAATAGCTTCCGATATAAGTAAATGGGTTCTCGACTCGCCACAATCTTGTGTAAGTATACCAAAGTTCTAAAATCTATCCAGTGGGTCAAGTTAAGGTCAAGAATTTTATAAGTTAATATGATACATGGTCATAATGTCTTAAATTAAACACATAACGGACAATTGCGTTGAAGGCAACTTCTAGTGTGCGCGTATCACGCACGTCACAGTGACCAAAAATTTCTATACCATAAAAGAGAGTCGGAACAAAAATAGCTTTAGAGATTAAACATCTTATTTGTTCAGTTACAAAGGATTTTGATGCTGAAAGCTGACGCAACAAACCATATGTTGCTTTAGCTATATGCTTACTCCATGATAAGGTTTGCTAAAGGTTATGCCAAGATTTACAACATGATCTTCGTAGCTATTAGCTGTATTATTTATAACATTTTGTTACTTATACTGGCACACACATTTATATCCTTGACAGGGTTACTAACATAAATTTGGACATCATCAGCGTATAGGTGTACTTCACATTCAGACAAGTCACTAGGTAAATCATTCACATAAATAGAAAACAACAATGGCCCTAACACAGATCCTTGAGGTACTCCCCTTGTAATTTGCCTAATGGTGGAGATATTCATCCCAGAGACTACAGCTTGTACTCGATCTGTTAGGTAGGATTTAACAAGCTTGACCGCTGTGCTCGCAAAGTTAAAAATTTTTTGGAGTTTTGCACACAGTATGTTGTTATTCAACGAATAAAAGGCTTTGCTGTGATCAAGTAGAGTCAAAAGTGTAACACAATTTTTATCAAGCTGCTGCCTGACATCTTCCACAATATCAGTAATGGCACTAATACAACTTCTTTTCCTCCGGAAACCAGACTTTTTGTCGTGTAACAGTGAATTGTCGTGCAAAAAAATTTGTATTTGGGAGGACACAAGGTTTTCAAAAACTTTTGACAGGAAGGGAAGTATTGATATGGGTCTGAAGTCAATATTTGGTTTTGGAATCGGAAGAATCTTTGCTTTTTTCCATACTGTAGGAAACGAACACGAACTAAAACAAGAGAGAACGCTATATTCGGGTGCCCCGACTATCAGATACCCGTTACTCAACTAAAGGGAGTGCGAGGGAGATGGAGATATAAACTTTGATCAGCCATAACTTTTTAACGAATGGTCCGATTTACGTTACATTCTACATTTCTTCTACATTTCGATAGGTATTGATAAGCACAACAAAACTGCATTTTTACTTTTCCGAAATATGTAAATTTTTAAGATCGTATATAAGCTATTGTGGGCGTTAGAGGGGGCGTGGCACCCTGTTGAGACAAACTTGCGCTGCGTAGGAACTCCTAGAATCTGCATCCAAAATGCCAATCTTCTAGATTCTAAAGTTTCCGAGATCTCAGCGTTCATACGGACGGACAGACAGTCAGACAGACGGACATGGCTATATCGACTCGGCTAGTGACCCTGATTAAGAATATATATACTTTAGAGGGTCGGAAATGCTTCCTTTTAGCTGTTACATACTTTTGCACGAATACAATATACCCTTCTACTCTACGAGTAACGGGTATAACTATTATCACAGATAGGTACAGTATTAAGGTACGTATTGCATATCGCTTCAGGTACATCAATTTCTGAAAATTTTTGGTTAAGTCTTTCAACATCGGCGTTTGGTTCAGTCTTCTGTGTGCATTTTTCTATTCCTAACTTGTTAATTTCGGCCCGACGGAGCTTAGCAGAAGAGCAATTTATAAAATCTGCATTTAGCAGAATAAATCTTTTTATTGACAATTGCTCGAGCCTCAATGTACTTGTTTCTAAAGTCCTCAGCTTTGTAGCGCTTCCATTCACGGTAGGCAACATCTCGCTGATAGATAAGATTTTTAATTTCGTTATTGAACCAAGGATTTTGCATCGGATAA
>JBAMCJ010003356.1:0-142665 GCA_037075205.1 Drosophila prostipennis | reverse complement strand
TGGTGGGACAAGCAGCTAATACGGCCCATAACTTTTGATTAGACCGCCCGATTTACACCATACTTACTGAGTTTATAGGTCTTGATGAGTAGAACAAAGTTGCCATACAAAATTTCTTTCTATCTCTTGTACTTTTTTCAATACCCCGTTATATCTGAAAATAAATCAAAAACATGGCTACGGACGAATATGGTGGGACAAGCAGCTAATACGGCCCATAACTTTTGATTAGACCGCCCGATTTACACCATACTTACTGAGTTTATAGGTCTTGATGAGTAGAACAAAGTTGCCATACAAAATTTCTTTCTATCTCTTGTACTTTTTTCAATACCCCGTTATATCTGAAAATAAATCAAAAACATGGCTACGGACGAATATGGTGGGACAAGCAGCTAATACGGCCCATAACTTTTGATTAGACCGCCCGATTTACACCATACTTACTGAGTTTATAGGTCTTGATGAGTAGAACAAAGTTGCCATACAAAATTTCTTTCTATCTCTTGTACTTTTTTCAATACCCCGTTATATCTGAAAATAAATCAAAAACATGGCTACGGACGAATATGGTGGGACAAGCAGCTAATACGGCCCATAACTTTTGATTAGACCGCCCGATTTACACCATACTTACTGAGTTTATAGGTCTTGATGAGTAGAACAAAGTTGCCATACAAAATTTCTTTCTATCTCTTGTACTTTTTTCAATACCCCGTTATATCTGAAAATAAATCAAAAACATGGCTACGGACGAATATGGTGGGACAAGCAGCTAATACGGCCCATAACTTTTGATTAGACCGCCCGATTTACACCATACTTACTGAGTTTATAGGTCTTGATGAGTAGAACAAAGTTGCCATACAAAATTTCTTTCTATCTCTTGTACTTTTTTCAATACCCCGTTATATCTGAAAATAAATCAAAAACATGGCTACGGACGAATATGGTGGGACAAGCAGCTAATACGGCCCATAACTTTTGATTAGACCGCCCGATTTACACCATACTTACTGAGTTTATAGGTCTTGATGAGTAGAACAAAGTTGCCATACAAAATTTCTTTCTATCTCTTGTACTTTTTTCAATACCCCGTTATATCTGAAAATAAATCAAAAACATGGCTACGGACGAATATGGTAGGACAAGCAGCTAATACGGCCCATAACTTTTGATTAGACCGCCCGATTTACACCATACTTACTGAGTTTATAGGTCTTGATGAGTAGAACAAAGTTGCCATACAAAATTTCTTTCTATCTCTTGTACTTTTTTCAATACCCCGTTATATCTGAAAATAAATCAAAAACATGGCTACGGACGAATATGGTGGGACAAGCAGCTAATACGGCCCATAACTTTTGATTAGACCGCCCGATTTACACCATACTTACTGAGTTTATAGGTCTTGATGAGTAGAACAAAGTTGCCATACAAAATTTCTTTCTATCTCTTGTACTTTTTTCAATACCCCGTTATATCTGAAAATAAATCAAAAACATGGCTACGGACGAATATGGTGGGACAAGCAGCTAATACGGCCCATAACTTTTGATTAGACCGCCCGATTTACACCATACTTACTGAGTTTATAGGTCTTGATGAGTAGAACAAAGTTGCCATACAAAATTTCTTTCTATCTCTTGTACTTTTTTCAATACCCCGTTATATCTGAAAATAAATCAAAAACATGGCTACGGACGAATATGGTGGGACAAGCAGCTAATACGGCCCATAACTTTTGATTAGACCGCCCGATTTACACCATACTTACTGAGTTTATAGGTCTTGATGAGTAGAACAAAGTTGCCATACAAAATTTCTTTCTATCTCTTGTACTTTTTTCAATACTCCGTTATATCTGAAAATAAATCAAAAACATGGCTACGGACGAATATGGTAGGACAAGCAGCTAATACGGCCCATAACTTTTGATTAGACCGCCCGATTTACACCATACTTACTGAGTTTATAGGTCTTGATGAGTAGAACAAAGTTGCCATACAAAATTTCTTTCTATCTCTTGTACTTTTTTCAATACCCCGTTATATCTGAAAATAAATCAAAAACATGGCTACGGACGAATATGGTGGGACAAGCAGCTAATACGGCCCATAACTTTTGATTAGACCGCCCGATTTACACCATACTTACTGAGTTTATAGGTCTTGATGAGTAGAACAAAGTTGCCATACAAAATTTCTTTCTATCTCTTGTACTTTTTTCAATACCCCGTTATATCTGAAAATAAATCAAAAACATGGCTACGGACGAATATGGTGGGACAAGCAGCTAATACGGCCCATAACTTTTGATTAGACCGCCCGATTTACACCATACTTACTGAGTTTATAGGTCTTGATGAGTAGAACAAAGTTGCCATACAAAATTTCTTTCTATCTCTTGTACTTTTTTCAATACCCCGTTATATCTGAAAATAAATCAAAAACATGGCTACGGACGAATATGGTAGGACAAGCAGCTAATACGGCCCATAACTTTTGATTAGACCGCCCGATTTACACCATACTTACTGAGTTTATAGGTCTTGATGAGTAGAACAAAGTTGCCATACAAAATTTCTTTCTATCTCTTGTACTTTTTTCAATACCCCGTTATATCTGAAAATAAATCAAAAACATGGCTACGGACGAATATGGTGGGACAAGCAGCTAATACGGCCCATAACTTTTGATTAGACCGCCCGATTTACACCATACTTACTGAGTTTATAGGTCTTGATGAGTAGAACAAAGTTGCCATACAAAATTTCTTTCTATCTCTTGTACTTTTTTCAATACCCCGTTATATCTGAAAATAAATCAAAAACATGGCTACGGACGAATATGGTAGGACAAGCAGCTAATACGGCCCATAACTTTTGATTAGACCGCCCGATTTACACCATACTTACTGAGTTTATAGGTCTTGATGAGTAGAACAAAGTTGCCATACAAAATTTCTTTCTATCTCTTGTACTTTTTTCAATACCCCGTTATATCTGAAAATAAATCAAAAACATGGCTACGGACGAATATGGTGGGACAAGCAGCTAATACGGCCCATAACTTTTGATTAGACCGCCCGATTTACACCATACTTACTGAGTTTATAGGTCTTGATGAGTAGAACAAAGTTGCCATACAAAATTTCTTTCTATCTCTTGTACTTTTTTCAATACCCCGTTATATCTGAAAATAAATCAAAAACATGGCTACGGACGAATATGGTGGGACAAGCAGCTAATACGGCCCATAACTTTTGATTAGACCGCCCGATTTACACCATACTTACTGAGTTTATAGGTCTTGATGAGTAGAACAAAGTTGCCATACAAAATTTCTTTCTATCTCTTGTACTTTTTTCAATACCCCGTTATATCTGAAAATAAATCAAAAACATGGCTACGGACGAATATGGTAGGACAAGCAGCTAATACGGCCCATAACTTTTGATTAGACCGCCCGATTTACACCATACTTACTGAGTTTATAGGTCTTGATGAGTAGAACAAAGTTGCCATACAAAATTTCTTTCTATCTCTTGTACTTTTTTCAATACCCCGTTATATCTGAAAATAAATCAAAAACATGGCTACGGACGAATATGGTAGGACAAGCAGCTAATACGGCCCATAACTTTTGATTAGACCGCCCGATTTACACCATACTTACTGAGTTTATAGGTCTTGATGAGTAGAACAAAGTTGCCATACAAAATTTCTTTCTATCTCTTGTACTTTTTTCAATACCCCGTTATATCTGAAAATAAATCAAAAACATGGCTACGGACGAATATGGTAGGACAAGCAGCTAATACGGCCCATAACTTTTGATTAGACCGCCCGATTTACACCATACTTACTGAGTTTATAGGTCTTGATGAGTAGAACAAAGTTGCCATACAAAATTTCTTTCTATCTCTTGTACTTTTTTCAATACCCCGTTATATCTGAAAATAAATCAAAAACATGGCTACGGACGAATATGGTGGGACAAGCAGCTAATACGGCCCATAACTTTTGATTAGACCGCCCGATTTACACCATACTTACTGAGTTTATAGGTCTTGATGAGTAGAACAAAGTTGCCATACAAAATTTCTTTCTATCTCTTGTACTTTTTTCAATACCCCGTTATATCTGAAAATAAATCAAAAACATGGCTACGGACGAATATGGTGGGACAAGCAGCTAATACGGCCCATAACTTTTGATTAGACCGCCCGATTTACACCATACTTACTGAGTTTATAGGTCTTGATGAGTAGAACAAAGTTGCCATACAAAATTTCTTTCTATCTCTTGTACTTTTTTCAATACCCCGTTATATCTGAAAATAAATCAAAAACATGGCTACGGACGAATATGGTGGGACAAGCAGCTAATACGGCCCATAACTTTTGATTAGACCGCCCGATTTACACCATACTTACTGAGTTTATAGGTCTTGATGAGTAGAACAAAGTTGCCATACAAAATTTCTTTCTATCTCTTGTACTTTTTTCAATACCCCGTTATATCTGAAAATAAATCAAAAACATGGCTACGGACGAATATGGTGGGACAAGCAGCTAATACGGCCCATAACTTTTGATTAGACCGCCCGATTTACACCATACTTACTGAGTTTATAGGTCTTGATGAGTAGAACAAAGTTGCCATACAAAATTTCTTTCTATCTCTTGTACTTTTTTCAATACCCCGTTATATCTGAAAATAAATCAAAAACATGGCTACGGACGAATATGGTGGGACAAGCAGCTAATACGGCCCATAACTTTTGATTAGACCGCCCGATTTACACCATACTTACTGAGTTTATAGGTCTTGATGAGTAGAACAAAGTTGCCATACAAAATTTCTTTCTATCTCTTGTACTTTTTTCAATACCCCGTTATATCTGAAAATAAATCAAAAACATGGCTACGGACGAATATGGTGGGACAAGCAGCTAATACGGCCCATAACTTTTGATTAGACCGCCCGATTTACACCATACTTACTGAGTTTATAGGTCTTGATGAGTAGAACAAAGTTGCCATACAAAATTTCTTTCTATCTCTTGTACTTTTTTCAATACCCCGTTATATCTGAAAATAAATCAAAAACATGGCTACGGACGAATATGGTGGGACAAGCAGCTAATACGGCCCATAACTTTTGATTAGACCGCCCGATTTACACCATACTTACTGAGTTTATAGGTCTTGATGAGTAGAACAAAGTTGCCATACAAAATTTCTTTCTATCTCTTGTACTTTTTTCAATAATCCATTATATCTGAAAATAAATCAAAAACATGGCTACGGACGAATATGGTAGGACAAGCAGCTAATACGGCCCATAACTTTTGATTAGACCGCCCGATTTACACCATACTTACTGAGTTTATAGGTCTTGATGAGTAGAACAAAGTTGCCATACAAAATTTCTTTCTATCTCTTGTACTTTTTTCAATACCCCGTTATATCTGAAAATAAATCAAAAACATGGCTACGGACGAATATGGTAGGACAAGCAGCTAATACGGCCCATAACTTTTGATTAGACCGCCCGATTTACACCATACTTACTGAGTTTATAGGTCTTGATGAGTAGAACAAAGTTGCCATACAAAATTTCTTTCTATCTCTTGTACTTTTTTCAATACCCCGTTATATCTGAAAATAAATCAAAAACATGGCTACGGACGAATATGGTGGGACAAGCAGCTAATACGGCCCATAACTTTTGATTAGACCGCCCGATTTACACCATACTTACTGAGTTTATAGGTCTTGATGAGTAGAACAAAGTTGCCATACAAAATTTCTTTCTATCTCTTGTACTTTTTTCAATAATCCATTATATCTGAAAATAAATCAAAAACATGGCTACGGACGAATATGGTAGGACAAGCAGCTAATACGGCCCATAACTTTTGATTAGACCGCCCGATTTACACCATACTTACTGAGTTTATAGGTCTTGATGAGTAGAACAAAGTTGCCATACAAAATTTCTTTCTATCTCTTGTACTTTTTTCAATACCCCGTTATATCTGAAAATAAATCAAAAACATGGCTACGGACGAATATGGTGGGACAAGCAGCTAATACGGCCCATAACTTTTGATTAGACCGCCCGATTTACACCATACTTACTGAGTTTATAGGTCTTGATGAGTAGAACAAAGTTGCCATACAAAATTTCTTTCTATCTCTTGTACTTTTTTCAATACCCCGTTATATCTGAAAATAAATCAAAAACATGGCTACGGACGAATATGGTGGGACAAGCAGCTAATACGGCCCATAACTTTTGATTAGACCGCCCGATTTACACCATACTTACTGAGTTTATAGGTCTTGATGAGTAGAACAAAGTTGCCATACAAAATTTCTTTCTATCTCTTGTACTTTTTTCAATACCCCGTTATATCTGAAAATAAATCAAAAACATGGCTACGGACGAATATGGTGGGACAAGCAGCTAATACGGCCCATAACTTTTGATTAGACCGCCCGATTTACACCATACTTACTGAGTTTATAGGTCTTGATGAGTAGAACAAAGTTGCCATACAAAATTTCTTTCTATCTCTTGTACTTTTTTCAATAATCCATTATATCTGAAAATAAATCAAAAACATGGCTACGGACGAATATGGTAGGACAAGCAGCTAATACGGCCCATAACTTTTGATTAGACCGCCCGATTTACACCATACTTACTGAGTTTATAGGTCTTGATGAGTAGAACAAAGTTGCCATACAAAATTTCTTTCTATCTCTTGTACTTTTTTCAATACCCCGTTATATCTGAAAATAAATCAAAAACATGGCTACGGACGAATATGGTGGGACAAGCAGCTAATACGGCCCATAACTTTTGATTAGACCGCCCGATTTACACCATACTTACTGAGTTTATAGGTCTTGATGAGTAGAACAAAGTTGCCATACAAAATTTCTTTCTATCTCTTGTACTTTTTTCAATACCCCGTTATATCTGAAAATAAATCAAAAACATGGCTACGGACGAATATGGTAGGACAAGCAGCTAATACGGCCCATAACTTTTGATTAGACCGCCCGATTTACACCATACTTACTGAGTTTATAGGTCTTGATGAGTAGAACAAAGTTGCCATACAAAATTTCTTTCTATCTCTTGTACTTTTTTCAATAATCCGTTATATCTGAAAATAAATCAAAAACATGGCTACGGACGAATATGGTAGGACAAGCAGCTAATACGGCCCATAACTTTTGATTAGACCGCCCGATTTACACCATACTTACTGAGTTTATAGGTCTTGATGAGTAGAACAAAGTTGCCATACAAAATTTCTTTCTATCTCTTGTACTTTTTTCAATACCCCGTTATATCTGAAAATAAATCAAAAACATGGCTACGGACGAATATGGTGGGACAAGCAGCTAATACGGCCCATAACTTTTGATTAGACCGCCCGATTTACACCATACTTACTGAGTTTATAGGTCTTGATGAGTAGAACAAAGTTGCCATACAAAATTTCTTTCTATCTCTTGTACTTTTTTCAATACCCCGTTATATCTGAAAATAAATCAAAAACATGGCTACGGACGAATATGGTGGGACAAGCAGCTAATACGGCCCATAACTTTTGATTAGACCGCCCGATTTACACCATACTTACTGAGTTTATAGGTCTTGATGAGTAGAACAAAGTTGCCATACAAAATTTCTTTCTATCTCTTGTACTTTTTTCAATAATCCATTATATCTGAAAATAAATCAAAAACATGGCTACGGACGAATATGGTAGGACAAGCAGCTAATACGGCCCATAACTTTTGATTAGACCGCCCGATTTACACCATACTTACTGAGTTTATAGGTCTTGATGAGTAGAACAAAGTTGCCATACAAAATTTCTTTCTATCTCTTGTACTTTTTTCAATAATCCATTATATCTGAAAATAAATCAAAAACATGGCTACGGACGAATATGGTAGGACAAGCAGCTAATACGGCCCATAACTTTTGATTAGACCGCCCGATTTACACCATACTTACTGAGTTTATAGGTCTTGATGAGTAGAACAAAGTTGCCATACAAAATTTCTTTCTATCTCTTGTACTTTTTTCAATACCCCGTTATATCTGAAAATAAATCAAAAACATGGCTACGGACGAATATGGTGGGACAAGCAGCTAATACGGCCCATAACTTTTGATTAGACCGCCCGATTTACACCATACTTACTGAGTTTATAGGTCTTGATGAGTAGAACAAAGTTGCCATACAAAATTTCTTTCTATCTCTTGTACTTTTTTCAATACCCCGTTATATCTGAAAATAAATCAAAAACATGGCTACGGACGAATATGGTGGGACAAGCAGCTAATACGGCCCATAACTTTTGATTAGACCGCCCGATTTACACCATACTTACTGAGTTTATAGGTCTTGATGAGTAGAACAAAGTTGCCATACAAAATTTCTTTCTATCTCTTGTACTTTTTTCAATACCCCGTTATATCTGAAAATAAATCAAAAACATGGCTACGGACGAATATGGTGGGACAAGCAGCTAATACGGCCCATAACTTTTGATTAGACCGCCCGATTTACACCATACTTACTGAGTTTATAGGTCTTGATGAGTAGAACAAAGTTGCCATACAAAATTTCTTTCTATCTCTTGTACTTTTTTCAATAATCCATTATATCTGAAAATAAATCAAAAACATGGCTACGGACGAATATGGTAGGACAAGCAGCTAATACGGCCCATAACTTTTGATTAGACCGCCCGATTTACACCATACTTACTGAGTTTATAGGTCTTGATGAGTAGAACAAAGTTGCCATACAAAATTTCTTTCTATCTCTTGTACTTTTTTCAATAATCCATTATATCTGAAAATAAATCAAAAACATGGCTACGGACGAATATGGTAGGACAAGCAGCTAATACGGCCCATAACTTTTGATTAGACCGCCCGATTTACACCATACTTACTGAGTTTATAGGTCTTGATGAGTAGAACAAAGTTGCCATACAAAATTTCTTTCTATCTCTTGTACTTTTTTCAATACCCCGTTATATCTGAAAATAAATCAAAAACATGGCTACGGACGAATATGGTAGGACAAGCAGCTAATACGGCCCATAACTTTTGATTAGACCGCCCGATTTACACCATACTTACTGAGTTTATAGGTCTTGATGAGTAGAACAAAGTTGCCATACAAAATTTCTTTCTATCTCTTGTACTTTTTTCAATACCCCGTTATATCTGAAAATAAATCAAAAACATGGCTACGGACGAATATGGTAGGACAAGCAGCTAATACGGCCCATAACTTTTGATTAGACCGCCCGATTTACACCATACTTACTGAGTTTATAGGTCTTGATGAGTAGAACAAAGTTGCCATACAAAATTTCTTTCTATCTCTTGTACTTTTTTCAATAATCCATTATATCTGAAAATAAATCAAAAACATGGCTACGGACGAATATGGTAGGACAAGCAGCTAATACGGCCCATAACTTTTGATTAGACCGCCCGATTTACACCATACTTACTGAGTTTATAGGTCTTGATGAGTAGAACAAAGTTGCCATACAAAATTTCTTTCTATCTCTTGTACTTTTTTCAATACCCCGTTATATCTGAAAATAAATCAAAAACATGGCTACGGACGAATATGGTGGGACAAGCAGCTAATACGGCCCATAACTTTTGATTAGACCGCCCGATTTACACCATACTTACTGAGTTTATAGGTCTTGATGAGTAGAACAAAGTTGCCATACAAAATTTCTTTCTATCTCTTGTACTTTTTTCAATACCCCGTTATATCTGAAAATAAATCAAAAACATGGCTACGGACGAATATGGTGGGACAAGCAGCTAATACGGCCCATAACTTTTGATTAGACCGCCCGATTTACACCATACTTACTGAGTTTATAGGTCTTGATGAGTAGAACAAAGTTGCCATACAAAATTTCTTTCTATCTCTTGTACTTTTTTCAATACCCCGTTATATCTGAAAATAAATCAAAAACATGGCTACGGACGAATATGGTGGGACAAGCAGCTAATACGGCCCATAACTTTTGATTAGACCGCCCGATTTACACCATACTTACTGAGTTTATAGGTCTTGATGAGTAGAACAAAGTTGCCATACAAAATTTCTTTCTATCTCTTGTACTTTTTTCAATACCCCGTTATATCTGAAAATAAATCAAAAACATGGCTACGGACGAATATGGTGGGACAAGCAGCTAATACGGCCCATAACTTTTGATTAGACCGCCCGATTTACACCATACTTACTGAGTTTATAGGTCTTGATGAGTAGAACAAAGTTGCCATACAAAATTTCTTTCTATCTCTTGTACTTTTTTCAATACCCCGTTATATCTGAAAATAAATCAAAAACATGGCTACGGACGAATATGGTGGGACAAGCAGCTAATACGGCCCATAACTTTTGATTAGACCGCCCGATTTACACCATACTTACTGAGTTTATAGGTCTTGATGAGTAGAACAAAGTTGCCATACAAAATTTCTTTCTATCTCTTGTACTTTTTTCAATACCCCGTTATATCTGAAAATAAATCAAAAACATGGCTACGGACGAATATGGTGGGACAAGCAGCTAATACGGCCCATAACTTTTGATTAGACCGCCCGATTTACACCATACTTACTGAGTTTATAGGTCTTGATGAGTAGAACAAAGTTGCCATACAAAATTTCTTTCTATCTCTTGTACTTTTTTCAATACCCCGTTATATCTGAAAATAAATCAAAAACATGGCTACGGACGAATATGGTAGGACAAGCAGCTAATACGGCCCATAACTTTTGATTAGACCGCCCGATTTACACCATACTTACTGAGTTTATAGGTCTTGATGAGTAGAACAAAGTTGCCATACAAAATTTCTTTCTATCTCTTGTACTTTTTTCAATACCCCGTTATATCTGAAAATAAATCAAAAACATGGCTACGGACGAATATGGTGGGACAAGCAGCTAATACGGCCCATAACTTTTGATTAGACCGCCCGATTTACACCATACTTACTGAGTTTATAGGTCTTGATGAGTAGAACAAAGTTGCCATACAAAATTTCTTTCTATCTCTTGTACTTTTTTCAATAATCCATTATATCTGAAAATAAATCAAAAACATGGCTACGGACGAATATGGTAGGACAAGCAGCTAATACGGCCCATAACTTTTGATTAGACCGCCCGATTTACACCATACTTACTGAGTTTATAGGTCTTGATGAGTAGAACAAAGTTGCCATACAAAATTTCTTTCTATCTCTTGTACTTTTTTCAATACCCCGTTATATCTGAAAATAAATCAAAAACATGGCTACGGACGAATATGGTGGGACAAGCAGCTAATACGGCCCATAACTTTTGATTAGACCGCCCGATTTACACCATACTTACTGAGTTTATAGGTCTTGATGAGTAGAACAAAGTTGCCATACAAAATTTCTTTCTATCTCTTGTACTTTTTTCAATACCCCGTTATATCTGAAAATAAATCAAAAACATGGCTACGGACGAATATGGTGGGACAAGCAGCTAATACGGCCCATAACTTTTGATTAGACCGCCCGATTTACACCATACTTACTGAGTTTATAGGTCTTGATGAGTAGAACAAAGTTGCCATACAAAATTTCTTTCTATCTCTTGTACTTTTTTCAATACCCCGTTATATCTGAAAATAAATCAAAAACATGGCTACGGACGAATATGGTGGGACAAGCAGCTAATACGGCCCATAACTTTTGATTAGACCGCCCGATTTACACCATACTTACTGAGTTTATAGGTCTTGATGAGTAGAACAAAGTTGCCATACAAAATTTCTTTCTATCTCTTGTACTTTTTTCAATACCCCGTTATATCTGAAAATAAATCAAAAACATGGCTACGGACGAATATGGTAGGACAAGCAGCTAATACGCCCATAACTTTTGATTAGACCGCCCGATTTACCTACTTACTGAGTTTATAGGTCTTGATGAGTAGAACAAAGTTGCCATACAAAATTTCTTTCTATCTCTTGTACTTTTTTCAATAATCCATTATATCTGAAAATAAATCAAAAACATGGCTACGGACGAATATGGTAGGACAAGCAGCTAATACGGCCCATAACTTTTGATTAGACCGCCCGATTTACACCATACTTACTGAGTTTATAGGTCTTGATGAGTAGAACAAAGTTGCCATACAAAATTTCTTTCTATCTCTTGTACTTTTTTCAATACCCCGTTATATCTGAAAATAAATCAAAAACATGGCTACGGACGAATATGGTGGGACAAGCAGCTAATACGGCCCATAACTTTTGATTAGACCGCCCGATTTACACCATACTTACTGAGTTTATAGGTCTTGATGAGTAGAACAAAGTTGCCATACAAAATTTCTTTCTATCTCTTGTACTTTTTTCAATACCCCGTTATATCTGAAAATAAATCAAAAACATGGCTACGGACGAATATGGTGGGACAAGCAGCTAATACGGCCCATAACTTTTGATTAGACCGCCCGATTTACACCATACTTACTGAGTTTATAGGTCTTGATGAGTAGAACAAAGTTGCCATACAAAATTTCTTTCTATCTCTTGTACTTTTTTCAATACTCCATTATATCTGAAAATAAATCAAAAACATGGCTACGGACGAATATGGTAGGGACAAGCAGCTAATACGGCCCATAACTTTTGATTAGACCGCCCGATTTACACCATACTTACTGAGTTTATAGGTCTTGATGAGTAGAACAAAGTTGCCATACAAAATTTCTTTCTATCTCTTGTACTTTTTTCAATACCCCGTTATATCTGAAAATAAATCAAAAACATGGCTACGGACGAATATGGTGGGACAAGCAGCTAATACGGCCCATAACTTTTGATTAGACCGCCCGATTTACACCATACTTACTGAGTTTATAGGTCTTGATGAGTAGAACAAAGTTGCCATACAAAATTTCTTTCTATCTCTTGTACTTTTTTCAATACCCCGTTATATCTGAAAATAAATCAAAAACATGGCTACGGACGAATATGGTGGGACAAGCAGCTAATACGGCCCATAACTTTTGATTAGACCGCCCGATTTACACCATACTTACTGAGTTTATAGGTCTTGATGAGTAGAACAAAGTTGCCATACAAAATTTCTTTCTATCTCTTGTACTTTTTTCAATACCCCGTTATATCTGAAAATAAATCAAAAACATGGCTACGGACGAATATGGTGGGACAAGCAGCTAATACGGCCCATAACTTTTGATTAGACCGCCCGATTTACACCATACTTACTGAGTTTATAGGTCTTGATGAGTAGAACAAAGTTGCCATACAAAATTTCTTTCTATCTCTTGTACTTTTTTCAATACTCCGTTATATCTGAAAATAAATCAAAAACATGGCTACGGACGAATATGGTAGGACAAGCAGCTAATACGGCCCATAACTTTTGATTAGACCGCCCGATTTACACCATACTTACTGAGTTTATAGGTCTTGATGAGTAGAACAAAGTTGCCATACAAAATTTCTTTCTATCTCTTGTACTTTTTTCAATACCCCGTTATATCTGAAAATAAATCAAAAACATGGCTACGGACGAATATGGTGGGACAAGCAGCTAATACGGCCCATAACTTTTGATTAGACCGCCCGATTTACACCATACTTACTGAGTTTATAGGTCTTGATGAGTAGAACAAAGTTGCCATACAAAATTTCTTTCTATCTCTTGTACTTTTTTCAATACCCCGTTATATCTGAAAATAAATCAAAAACATGGCTACGGACGAATATGGTAGGACAAGCAGCTAATACGGCCCATAACTTTTGATTAGACCGCCCGATTTACACCATACTTACTGAGTTTATAGGTCTTGATGAGTAGAACAAAGTTGCCATACAAAATTTCTTTCTATCTCTTGTACTTTTTTCAATACCCCGTTATATCTGAAAATAAATCAAAAACATGGCTACGGACGAATATGGTGGGACAAGCAGCTAATACGGCCCATAACTTTTGATTAGACCGCCCGATTTACACCATACTTACTGAGTTTATAGGTCTTGATGAGTAGAACAAAGTTGCCATACAAAATTTCTTTCTATCTCTTGTACTTTTTTCAATACCCCGTTATATCTGAAAATAAATCAAAAACATGGCTACGGACGAATATGGTGGGACAAGCAGCTAATACGGCCCATAACTTTTGATTAGACCGCCCGATTTACACCATACTTACTGAGTTTATAGGTCTTGATGAGTAGAACAAAGTTGCCATACAAAATTTCTTTCTATCTCTTGTACTTTTTTCAATACCCCGTTATATCTGAAAATAAATCAAAAACATGGCTACGGACGAATATGGTAGGACAAGCAGCTAATACGGCCCATAACTTTTGATTAGACCGCCCGATTTACACCATACTTACTGAGTTTATAGGTCTTGATGAGTAGAACAAAGTTGCCATACAAAATTTCTTTCTATCTCTTGTACTTTTTTCAATACCCCGTTATATCTGAAAATAAATCAAAAACATGGCTACGGACGAATATGGTGGGACAAGCAGCTAATACGGCCCATAACTTTTGATTAGACCGCCCGATTTACACCATACTTACTGAGTTTATAGGTCTTGATGAGTAGAACAAAGTTGCCATACAAAATTTCTTTCTATCTCTTGTACTTTTTTCAATACCCCGTTATATCTGAAAATAAATCAAAAACATGGCTACGGACGAATATGGTGGGACAAGCAGCTAATACGGCCCATAACTTTTGATTAGACCGCCCGATTTACACCATACTTACTGAGTTTATAGGTCTTGATGAGTAGAACAAAGTTGCCATACAAAATTTCTTTCTATCTCTTGTACTTTTTTCAATACCCCGTTATATCTGAAAATAAATCAAAAACATGGCTACGGACGAATATGGTGGGACAAGCAGCTAATACGGCCCATAACTTTTGATTAGACCGCCCGATTTACACCATACTTACTGAGTTTATAGGTCTTGATGAGTAGAACAAAGTTGCCATACAAAATTTCTTTCTATCTCTTGTACTTTTTTCAATACCCCGTTATATCTGAAAATAAATCAAAAACATGGCTACGGACGAATATGGTAGGACAAGCAGCTAATACGGCCCATAACTTTTGATTAGACCGCCCGATTTACACCATACTTACTGAGTTTATAGGTCTTGATGAGTAGAACAAAGTTGCCATACAAAATTTCTTTCTATCTCTTGTACTTTTTTCAAAATCCCGTTATATCTGAAAATAAATCAAAAACATGGCTACGGACGAATATGGTAGGACAAGCAGCTAATACGGCCCATAACTTTTGATTAGACCGCCCGATTTACACCATACTTACTGAGTTTATAGGTCTTGATGAGTAGAACAAAGTTGCCATACAAAATTTCTTTCTATCTCTTGTACTTTTTTCAATACCCCGTTATATCTGAAAATAAATCAAAAACATGGCTACGGACGAATATGGTAGGACAAGCAGCTAATACGGCCCATAACTTTTGATTAGACCGCCCGATTTACACCATACTTACTGAGTTTATAGGTCTTGATGAGTAGAACAAAGTTGCCATACAAAATTTCTTTCTATCTCTTGTACTTTTTTCAATACCCCGTTATATCTGAAAATAAATCAAAAACATGGCTACGGACGAATATGGTAGGACAAGCAGCTAATACGGCCCATAACTTTTGATTAGACCGCCCGATTTACACCATACTTACTGAGTTTATAGGTCTTGATGAGTAGAACAAAGTTGCCATACAAAATTTCTTTCTATCTCTTGTACTTTTTTCAATACCCCGTTATATCTGAAAATAAATCAAAAACATGGCTACGGACGAATATGGTAGGACAAGCAGCTAATACGGCCCATAACTTTTGATTAGACCGCCCGATTTACACCATACTTACTGAGTTTATAGGTCTTGATGAGTAGAACAAAGTTGCCATACAAAATTTCTTTCTATCTCTTGTACTATCTCTTGTACTTTTTCAATACCCCGTTATATCTGAAAATAAATCAAAAACATGGCTACGGACGAATATGGTAGGACAAGCAGCTAATACGGCCCATAACTTTTGATTAGACCGCCCGATTTACACCATACTTACTGAGTTTATAGGTCTTGATGAGTAGAACAAAGTTGCCATACAAAATTTCTTTCTATCTCTTGTACTTTTTTCAATACCCCGTTATATCTGAAAATAAATCAAAAACATGGCTACGGACGAATATGGTGGGACAAGCAGCTAATACGGCCCATAACTTTTGATTAGACCGCCCGATTTACACCATACTTACTGAGTTTATAGGTCTTGATGAGTAGAACAAAGTTGCCATACAAAATTTCTTTCTATCTCTTGTACTTTTTTCAATACCCCGTTATATCTGAAAATAAATCAAAAACATGGCTACGGACGAATATGGTAGGACAAGCAGCTAATACGGCCCATAACTTTTGATTAGACCGCCCGATTTACACCATACTTACTGAGTTTATAGGTCTTGATGAGTAGAACAAAGTTGCCATACAAAATTTCTTTCTATCTCTTGTACTTTTTTCAATACCCCGTTATATCTGAAAATAAATCAAAAACATGGCTACGGACGAATATGGTAGGACAAGCAGCTAATACGGCCCATAACTTTTGATTAGACCGCCCGATTTACACCATACTTACTGAGTTTATAGGTCTTGATGAGTAGAACAAAGTTGCCATACAAAATTTCTTTCTATCTCTTGTACTTTTTTCAATACCCCGTTATATCTGAAAATAAATCAAAAACATGGCTACGGACGAATATGGTGGGACAAGCAGCTAATACGGCCCATAACTTTTGATTAGACCGCCCGATTTACACCATACTTACTGAGTTTATAGGTCTTGATGAGTAGAACAAAGTTGCCATACAAAATTTCTTTCTATCTCTTGTACTTTTTTCAATACCCCGTTATATCTGAAAATAAATCAAAAACATGGCTACGGACGAATATGGTGGGACAAGCAGCTAATACGGCCCATAACTTTTGATTAGACCGCCCGATTTACACCATACTTACTGAGTTTATAGGTCTTGATGAGTAGAACAAAGTTGCCATACAAAATTTCTTTCTATCTCTTGTACTTTTTTCAATACCCCGTTATATCTGAAAATAAATCAAAAACATGGCTACGGACGAATATGGTAGGACAAGCAGCTAATACGGCCCATAACTTTTGATTAGACCGCCCGATTTACACCATACTTACTGAGTTTATAGGTCTTGATGAGTAGAACAAAGTTGCCATACAAAATTTCTTTCTATCTCTTGTACTTTTTTCAATACCCCGTTATATCTGAAAATAAATCAAAAACATGGCTACGGACGAATATGGTAGGACAAGCAGCTAATACGGCCCATAACTTTTGATTAGACCGCCCGATTTACACCATACTTACTGAGTTTATAGGTCTTGATGAGTAGAACAAAGTTGCCATACAAAATTTCTTTCTATCTCTTGTACTTTTTTCAATACCCCGTTATATCTGAAAATAAATCAAAAACATGGCTACGGACGAATATGGTAGGACAAGCAGCTAATACGGCCCATAACTTTTGATTAGACCGCCCGATTTACACCATACTTACTGAGTTTATAGGTCTTGATGAGTAGAACAAAGTTGCCATACAAAATTTCTTTCTATCTCTTGTACTTTTTTCAATACCCCGTTATATCTGAAAATAAATCAAAAACATGGCTACGGACGAATATGGTGGGACAAGCAGCTAATACGGCCCATAACTTTTGATTAGACCGCCCGATTTACACCATACTTACTGAGTTTATAGGTCTTGATGAGTAGAACAAAGTTGCCATACAAAATTTCTTTCTATCTCTTGTACTTTTTTCAATACCCCGTTATATCTGAAAATAAATCAAAAACATGGCTACGGACGAATATGGTGGGACAAGCAGCTAATACGGCCCATAACTTTTGATTAGACCGCCCGATTTACACCATACTTACTGAGTTTATAGGTCTTGATGAGTAGAACAAAGTTGCCATACAAAATTTCTTTCTATCTCTTGTACTTTTTTCAATACTCCGTTATATCTGAAAATAAATCAAAAACATGGCTACGGACGAATATGGTAGGACAAGCAGCTAATACGGCCCATAACTTTTGATTAGACCGCCCGATTTACACCATACTTACTGAGTTTATAGGTCTTGATGAGTAGAACAAAGTTGCCATACAAAATTTCTTTCTATCTCTTGTACTTTTTTCAATACCCCGTTATATCTGAAAATAAATCAAAAACATGGCTACGGACGAATATGGTGGGACAAGCAGCTAATACGGCCCATAACTTTTGATTAGACCGCCCGATTTACACCATACTTACTGAGTTTATAGGTCTTGATGAGTAGAACAAAGTTGCCATACAAAATTTCTTTCTATCTCTTGTACTTTTTTCAATACCCCGTTATATCTGAAAATAAATCAAAAACATGGCTACGGACGAATATGGTAGGACAAGCAGCTAATACGGCCCATAACTTTTGATTAGACCGCCCGATTTACACCATACTTACTGAGTTTATAGGTCTTGATGAGTAGAACAAAGTTGCCATACAAAATTTCTTTCTATCTCTTGTACTTTTTTCAATAATCCGTTATATCTGAAAATAAATCAAAAACATGGCTACGGACGAATATGGTAGGACAAGCAGCTAATACGGCCCATAACTTTTGATTAGACCGCCCGATTTACACCATACTTACTGAGTTTATAGGTCTTGATGAGTAGAACAAAGTTGCCATACAAAATTTCTTTCTATCTCTTGTACTTTTTTCAATACCCCGTTATATCTGAAAATAAATCAAAAACATGGCTACGGACGAATATGGTAGGACAAGCAGCTAATACGGCCCATAACTTTTGATTAGACCGCCCGATTTACACCATACTTACTGAGTTTATAGGTCTTGATGAGTAGAACAAAGTTGCCATACAAAATTTCTTTCTATCTCTTGTACTTTTTTCAATAACCCGTTATATCTGAAAATAAATCAAAAACATGGCTACGGACGAATATGGTGGGACAAGCAGCTAATACGGCCCATAACTTTTGATTAGACCGCCCGATTTACACCATACTTACTGAGTTTATAGGTCTTGATGAGTAGAACAAAGTTGCCATACAAAATTTCTTTCTATCTCTTGTACTTTTTTCAATACCCCGTTATATCTGAAAATAAATCAAAAACATGGCTACGGACGAATATGGTGGGACAAGCAGCTAATACGGCCCATAACTTTTGATTAGACCGCCCGATTTACACCATACTTACTGAGTTTATAGGTCTTGATGAGTAGAACAAAGTTGCCATACAAAATTTCTTTCTATCTCTTGTACTTTTTTCAATACCCCGTTATATCTGAAAATAAATCAAAAACATGGCTACGGACGAATATGGTGGGACAAGCAGCTAATACGGCCCATAACTTTTGATTAGACCGCCCGATTTACACCATACTTACTGAGTTTATAGGTCTTGATGAGTAGAACAAAGTTGCCATACAAAATTTCTTTCTATCTCTTGTACTTTTTTCAATACCCCGTTATATCTGAAAATAAATCAAAAACATGGCTACGGACGAATATGGTGGGACAAGCAGCTAATACGGCCCATAACTTTTGATTAGACCGCCCGATTTACACCATACTTACTGAGTTTATAGGTCTTGATGAGTAGAACAAAGTTGCCATACAAAATTTCTTTCTATCTCTTGTACTTTTTTCAATACCCCGTTATATCTGAAAATAAATCAAAAACATGGCTACGGACGAATATGGTAGGACAAGCAGCTAATACGGCCCATAACTTTTGATTAGACCGCCCGATTTACACCATACTTACTGAGTTTATAGGTCTTGATGAGTAGAACAAAGTTGCCATACAAAATTTCTTTCTATCTCTTGTACTTTTTTCAATACCCCGTTATATCTGAAAATAAATCAAAAACATGGCTACGGACGAATATGGTAGGACAAGCAGCTAATACGGCCCATAACTTTTGATTAGACCGCCCGATTTACACCATACTTACTGAGTTTATAGGTCTTGATGAGTAGAACAAAGTTGCCATACAAAATTTCTTTCTATCTCTTGTACTTTTTTCAATACCCCGTTATATCTGAAAATAAATCAAAAACATGGCTACGGACGAATATGGTAGGACAAGCAGCTAATACGGCCCATAACTTTTGATTAGACCGCCCGATTTACACCATACTTACTGAGTTTATAGGTCTTGATGAGTAGAACAAAGTTGCCATACAAAATTTCTTTCTATCTCTTGTACTTTTTTCAATACCACCGTTATATCTGAAAATAAATCAAAAACATGGCTACGGACGAATATGGTAGGACAAGCAGCTAATACGGCCCATAACTTTTGATTAGACCGCCCGATTTACACCATACTTACTGAGTTTATAGGTCTTGATGAGTAGAACAAAGTTGCCATACAAAATTTCTTTCTATCTCTTGTACTTTTTTCAATACCCCGTTATATCTGAAAATAAATCAAAAACATGGCTACGGACGAATATGGTAGGACAAGCAGCTAATACGGCCCATAACTTTTGATTAGACCGCCCGATTTACACCATACTTACTGAGTTTATAGGTCTTGATGAGTAGAACAAAGTTGCCATACAAAATTTCTTTCTATCTCTTGTAGGCCTTGATGAGTAGATCAAAGTTGCCATAAAAAATTTCTTTCTATCTCTTGTACTTTTTTCAATACCCCGTTATATCTGAAAATAAATCAAAAACATGGCTACGGACGAATATGGTAGGACAAGCAGCTAATACGGCCCATAACTTTTGATTAGACCGCCCGATTTACACCATACTTACTGAGTTTATAGGTCTTGATGAGTAGAACAAAGTTGCCATACAAAATTTCTTTCTATCTCTTGTACTTTTTTCAATACCCCGTTATATCTGAAAATAAATCAAAAACATGGCTACGGACGAATATGGTAGGACAAGCAGCTAATACGGCCCATAACTTTTGATTAGACCGCCCGATTTACACCATACTTACTGAGTTTATAGGTCTTGATGAGTAGAACAAAGTTGCCATACAAAATTTCTTTCTATCTCTTGTACTTTTTTCAATACGCCCTTATATCTGAAAATAAATCAAAAACATGGCTACGGACGAATATGGTAGGACAAGCAGCTAATACGGCCCATAACTTTTGATTAGACCGCCCGATTTACACCATACTTACTGAGTTTATAGGTCTTGATGAGTAGAACAAAGTTGCCATACAAAATTTCTTTCTATCTCTTGTACTTTTTTCAATACCCCGTTATATCTGAAAATAAATCAAAAACATGGCTACGGACGAATATGGTAGGACAAGCAGCTAATACGGCCCATAACTTTTGATTAGACCGCCCGATTTACACCATACTTACTGAGTTTATAGGTCTTGATGAGTAGAACAAAGTTGCCATACAAAATTTCTTTCTATCTCTTGTACTTTTTTCAATAATCCATTATATCTGAAAATAAATCAAAAACATGGCTACGGACGAATATGGTAGGACAAGCAGCTAATACGGCCCATAACTTTTGATTAGACCGCCCGATTTACACCATACTTACTGAGTTTATAGGTCTTGATGAGTAGAACAAAGTTGCCATACAAAATTTCTTTCTATCTCTTGTACTTTTTTCAATAATCCATTATATCTGAAAATAAATCAAAAACATGGCTACGGACGAATATGGTAGGACAAGCAGCTAATACGGCCCATAACTTTTGATTAGACCGCCCGATTTACACCATACTTACTGAGTTTATAGGTCTTGATGAGTAGAACAAAGTTGCCATACAAAATTTCTTTCTATCTCTTGTACTTTTTTCAATACCCCGTTATATCTGAAAATAAATCAAAAACATGGCTACGGACGAATATGGTAGGACAAGCAGCTAATACGGCCCATAACTTTTGATTAGACCGCCCGATTTACACCATACTTACTGAGTTTATAGGTCTTTATGAGTAGAACAAAGTTGCCATACAAAATTTCTTTCTATCTCTTGTACTTTTTTCAATACCCCCTTATATCTGAAAATAAAGGATAAACATGGCTACGGACGAATATGGTAGGACAAGTAGCTAATACGGCCAATAACTTTTAATTGGACAGTCCGATTTACTGAGTTTATAGGTCTTGATGATTAGAACAAAGTTGCTATACAAAATTTTTTTATATCTCTTGTACTTTTTCCAAAACCAACTTATATCTGAAAATAAAGGAAAAACATGGCTACGGACGAATATGGTAGGACAAATAGCTAATACGGCCCATAACTTTTGATTGGACAGCCCGATTTACACCATACTTACTGAGTTTATAGGTCTTTATGAGTAGAACAAAGTTGCCATACAAAATTTCTTTCTATCTCTTGTACTTTTTTCAATACCCCCTTATATCTGAAAATAAAGGATAAACATGGCTACGGACGAATATGGTAGGACAAGTAGCTAATACGGCCCATAACTTTTGATTGGACAGCCCGATTTACACCATACTTACTGAGTTTATAGGTCTTGATGAGTAGAACAAAGTTGCCATACAAAATTTCTTTCTATCTCTTGTACTTTTTTCAATACCCCCTTATATCTGAAAATAAAAGATAAACATGGCTACGGACGAATATGGTAGGACAAGCAGCTAATACGGCCCATAACTTTTGATTAGACCGCCCGATTTACACCATACTTACTGAGTTTATAGGTCTTGATGAGTAGAACAAAGTTGCCATACAAAATTTCTTTCTATCTCTTGTACTTTTTTCAATACCACCTTATATCTGAAAATAAATGAAAAACATGGTTACGGACCAATATGGTAGGACAAGTAGCTAATACGGCCAATAACTTTATATTGGACAGTCCGATTTACAACATACTTACTGAGTTTATAGGTCTTTATGAGTAGAACAAAGTTGCCATACAAAATTTCTTTCTATCTCTTGTACTTTTTTGAATACCCCCTTATATCTGAAAATAAAGGAAAACAAGAGAGAACGCTATAGTCGGGTTGGTGTCCCGACTATCTAATACCCGTCACTCAGCTAAAGGGAGTGCAAACTCTGTAGTCGGGTTGGTGTCCCGACTATCTAATAAACGTAACTCAGCTAAAGGTAGTGCGAGGGATATAAAAATTTTGATCAGGCATAAGTTTTAAACGAATGGTCCGATTTAAAAAATTTCTTCTACATTTCGATAGGTATTGATAAACACAACAAAACTGCATTTTTACTTTTCCGAAATCCTTAAAGGTGCGGGCGCCAGACACCTTTCAAAAAATGTCTTAAGGCGATTGTGGGCGTTGGAGGGTAGCACCTTTTTGAAACAAACTTGCGCTGCGTATGAACTCCAAGAATCTGCATGCAAAATGCCAATCTTCTAGCTTTTATAGTTTCCGAGATCTCAGCGTTCATACGGACAAACAGACAAACGGACATGGCTAGATCGACTCGGCTAGTGATCCTGATCAAGAATATATATACTTTATGGGGTCGGAAACGCTTCCTTCTAGCTGTTACATACTTTTGCACGAATACAATATACCCTTTTACTCTACGAGTAACGGGTATAGAATGGCTACGGACGAATATGGTAGGACAAGTAGCTAATACGGCCCATAACTTTTAATTGGACAGCCCGATTTACACAATACTTACTGAGTTTATAGGTCTTTATGAGTAGAACAAAGTTGCCATACAAAATTTCTTTCTATCTCTTGTTTTTTTTTCAATACCCCCTTATATCTGAAAAAAAAGGATATACATGGCTACGGACGAATATGGTAGGACAAGTAGCTAATACGGCCCATAACTTTTGATTGGACAGTCCGATTTACACCATACTTCCTGAGTTTATAGGCCTTGATGAGTAGAACAAAGTTGCCATAAAAAACTTCTTTCTATCTCTTGTACTTTTTTCAATACCCCCTTATATCTGAAAATAAAGGATAAACATGGTTACGGACGAATATGTTAGGACAAGTAGCTAATACGGCCAATAACTTTTGATTGGACAGTCCGATTTACAACATACTTACTGAGTTTATAGGTCTTTATGAGTAGAACAAAGTTGCCATACAAAATTTCTTTCTATCTCTTGTACTTTTTTCTATACCACCTTATATCTGAAAATAAAGGAAAAAAATGGCTACGGACGAATATGGTAGGACAAGTAGCTAATACGGCCCATAACTTTTGATTAGACAGCCCGATTTACACCATACTTACTGAGTTTATAGGTCTTGATGAGTAGAACAAAGTTGCCATAAAAAATTTCTTTCTATCTCTTGTACTTTTTTCAATACCCCCTTATATCTGAAAATAAATCAAAAACATGGCTACGGACGAATATGGTAGGACAAGTAGCTAATACGGCCCATAACTTTTGATTGGACAGCCCGATTTACACCATACTTCCTGAGTTTATAGGTCTTGATGAGTAGAACAAAGTTGCCATACAAAATTTCTTTCTATCTCTTGTACTTTTTCCAAAACCACCTTATATCTGAAAATAAATCAAAAACATGGCTACGGACGAATATGGTAGGACAAGCAGCTAATACGGCCCATAACTTTTGATTAGACCGCCCGATTTACACCATACTTACTGAGTTTATAGGTCTTGATGAGTAGAACAAAGTTGCCATACAAAATTTCTTTCTATCTCTTGTACTTTTTTCAATACCACCGTTATATCTGAAAATAAAGATCAAAAACATGGCTACGGACGAATATGGTAGGACAAGCAGCTAATACGGCCCATAACTTTTGATTAGACCGCCCGATTTACACCATACTTACTGAGTTTATAGGTCTTGATGAGTAGAACAAAGTTGCCATACAAAATTTCTTTCTATCTCTTGTACTTTTTTCAATACCCCGTTATATCTGAAAATAAATCAAAAACATGGCTACGGACGAATATGGTAGGACAAGCAGCTAATACGGCCCATAACTTTTGATTAGACCGCCCGATTTACACCATACTTACTGAGTTTATAGGTCTTGATGAGTAGAACAAAGTTGCCATACAAAATTTCTTTCTATCTCTTGTACTTTTTTCAATACCCCGTTATATCTGAAAATAAATCAATAAACATGGCTACGGACGAATATGGTAGGACAAGCAGCTAATACGGCCCATAACTTTTGATTGGACCGCCCGATTTACACCATACTTACTGAGTTTATAGGTCTTGATGAGTAGAACAAAGTTGCCATACAAAATTTCTTTCTATCTCTTGTACTTTTTTCAATACCCCGTTATATCTGAAAATAAATCAAAAACATGGCTACGGACGAATATGGTAGGACAAGCAGCTAATACGGCCCATAACTTTTGATTAGACCGCCCGATTTACACCATACTTACTGAGTTTATAGGTCTTGATGAGTAGAACAAAGTTGCCATACAAAATTTCTTTCTATCTCTTGTACTTTTTTCAATACCCCGTTATATCTGAAAATAAATCAAAAACATGGCTACGGACGAATATGGTGGGACAAGCAGCTAATACGGCCCATAACTTTTGATTAGACCGCCCGATTTACACCATACTTACTGAGTTTATAGGTCTTGATGAGTAGAACAAAGTTGCCATACAAAATTTCTTTCTATCTCTTGTACTTTTTCAATACCCCGTTATATCTGAAAATAAAGGAAAAACATGGCTACGGACGAATATGGTAGGACAAGTAGCTAATACGGCCAGTGGCGAATCTAAGATTTTGTTGTGGGGGGTGATTTCAAAACAAATTTTCACCCGAGTGGGGGGTGATATATCACCCCCCGTGGATCCGCGCATGGGGAGAAGTAAAAATTCGTATACACATACCTGTACGAAATGACAAAAGTGATTCACACCGTTTCAGCAGCCCAAGGGAGGTTCTTTTATGCTATGACGTTAGTTCTAACGACCTTATACTCCTTATACTCGCATTTGTAACGCTTAACAACCAATTTAAATAAAGTCGAACTTAAATATTATAAGTTTATATCAGCTAATTTTCTTTTTGCAGTCTTTTATGTAAATTGTTGTAACAACTATCAACAAAGTTTTAAAATCCGCAAATAAAAAAAATGTTTTTAAATTTTTACCCTGAACTGGATTTGAACCCTTGTTGTTATCCCTAATTTTGTGGAGCTTATACTTATCCACTAGGCCAGTATAGACAGATTGCTAACTTCGCCAAATGTATTTAATTTACTTATGTACAGTTGGCCGGAAATGTATGAATGTGTAGATCGCCTACTATTAAATCATGTGTTTTTCTTTTCTGCGACGTAAATTAATAAATTAATCATACTAACAGTGGTCGATCATAGTTGGAAAAAATTTATCTCGAAAAATAGGATGATAGAATTTGACAATTAAATTTGAAACTGAATTTCTGCCGGAAATTGTTGTTTATGTTAGCGGACTTCAGGGCTCGCTTTGGGGCTCCGATGTTTACAGTATCGGCTTGGGTGTTTACAGAATCCGTTTTATGCTGGATGTGTGAAACTGATCTGGGTGGGAATAACTTGGAGGCGTACTTAAAAGAAATAGCTGACCACGGATTTATCTCGGAGTCAGTCTGAGTTATTTGGAAATTAGCTCTGGGCTCAAAGTTGTTTATGAATTGGGTCCCTAAGAAATGAGTCATATAACTTGTATATACTCTGAGGACAAGAGTAAAATAACTAATATCTTTGACGTTTAAAACTAATTATCACATTAGTCCCTTTAAAATAAAAGTCTCAAGTAACTTTTATTTATGGTCCCTGTATTAAACTCAAATTTAATTCAATTTATAACTGAAATTTAAAATTCATTCATTCACATAAATCATTCATTTCAAAATAAAATCTCGAGAAAAACGGGTTTAAAGTTCGATTTGATCGATGGTCGCTCCTCGCGTATTCAGTTTATTTTTTATATCTTGAGATCTACTTCGAATATTGTTTTAAAACTTTCTATGGATATTATTGGATATTCAATATAAGCGAAGTTTTGAGCTAACTCGAGGTCATGTCGGCTGAGACTTCAAGAAGTCCAAGACATCGAAATTATGTCAACATACTTAGAGGCGAAGATGCTTCGCTGTACATGCATGTTTCATGTTGTAGCCAACTACATTCATCAGCAGTGAAATCGCTGTCTTGGTCGACGTTCCATGCTTCTATTCTACAGCTAAAAACATTTTACTCTAATCGAACCCCGATTAGATAAAAATTGAACTCTATGCTAATTGAACTAGAAGTATGACTTAGGTACAGTAGAATGTACATAAGTGAAACCCATAAATCTTATTTATTTATTTATTTACACTCCGTTCATGTTTTGCTTGCGTCCTCACAAAATACCTCCGCCTATAAACATTTTCTTATTTCTCGTAACATATAGTTGTACAGACGTACTTTACAACTGTACGAAATTAAATTGAGAATTGAGAACTCAGTTAAGACTGCAAATATATGAAATCTTCCCTTAGAGTATTTAATAATTTGTTTATTAGATTTTTTCCAGTTTACCGAATCTAATCCCATTTAAATAAACTTTAATTGACGTAAAAATGAATCGTGGCCGAAAGATAATTATTGCCTTTTGCAAAGTTATACTAATTGGAGGTTTATCGTTGATGAAGGGAAATTTTTTGACCACTGCATTTATATTACTAAGAACTTATCATATATAATATAAATACATATATTTATTAACATTTTAGAGCTTAATTTAAATACAGAATTAATTATGATAAAGATACATTGATCAGTTCTTTACTTGCTGAAAAATTGTACAAACGTTACTAACACGAAGGCAAAATGCACAACAAGTTTGGAAATATACTAATTTTATTATACACATTTGACCAAAATTCGGTAAAATTTAATCTGTGATTAATTCGGACTTCATACAGATAAATAATACTTTGAAAGTTTTTGAGAAAAGATTTAATTAATTTAAGTCCAGTCTTTATTTTTTGGGATTTTTAAAATTTATTAAACAGTATGTTTACGGCAAACTCTATTTTTTTCTAAATTTCTATCTTTTATTTTTGTTTTTGGTTAACAACTGGAGTCGATGGATTATGGTTCAAAAATTAATAATTAAACAATCTAGAGCAGCGGTCGATAGCGCCCTATTAAGTGAGCATAGGGTTTTGTTCTGCTCAGCCGCTGCTTGCTCACGTATAACGTAGAACAGCGGTCTGCACACACACATCGATGAGCTGCCCAGTGCAAACTACTCACACAAATATAAAACAAAATGTCATCGTATTTTTGTTCCGACCGCTGATCTAGAGTTAGTTTATCAATAACACCAGTTTACAAAATAAAATCGGCATTAAAGACGTCCTTGGTTTTTAGGTAAAGTACATCTCCCTGATTAAGAAAAGGGCACTTAAAATTGTTTGTATGTTATACATTTTTTTAAGTGTTAAAAACTTTTTTGGGGCTTTCTTACCGAGATCTGATAAGCCTAATCGGCTTGTTTCTAGAGTCCCCGTGAAAGTCCCTAATAGATATCGGTTCGAAAAAGATAAAGACCAGATAAACTGTTCGTAAAAGCAAATCGGTTTTCTCGACACTTTTAACTTATCTGAAAGAGAAACAATTACAGAGTGCTGTTAGCGCACAGAAATGAGCTGTAAAGCGTAAGCAATGGCGTTCTTTGATTATTCTATCAGCTGTTTGGTATAAACTAAAGGCAAACTCAGCTGTGATTTCGTTTCTTCCTCTTAGTTTGCTTTGGGAAATCAGCTGTCATTATATAATAGGGAGTCCGACTGCCTGTCAAATTTATCTCTCACATTAATGCTCGAGAAAGCCAAAATGCCTTAGCAAGGACTCTATATGTTCGAGAAATGTTAGCCGGCACTCGAGAAACCGGCCTTTAGACTCTTTATACCCTTTCAGAGAGTATCTTTTTAAAACAAGCTTGCGCTGCGTAGGAACTCCTAGAATCTGCATGCAAAATGCCGATCATCTAGCTTTTATAGTTTCCGAGATTTCAGAGTTCATACAGACAGACAGACGGACATGGCTAGATCGACTCGGCTAGTGATCCTGATCAAGAATATCCTTCTACCTGTTACATAACTTTGCACGAATACAATATACTCTTTTAATCTACGAGTAATGGGTATAAAAATTGACACCATACCAAAAATTGTAAGAGCCCTCTTCTTAATCAGGTAGTTGTATTTTACCGGAAAACCAAAGTACTTTTAGATGAGAATTTTGTCTATTTTATTTTGTAAGTTGGTGTAATTAATAGCTAAGTGCCAGAATAATTTCTTAAAACCTTTTTGGGTTTTGATGACTATTACTAACATTAATTATTCACTTACTAAAGTATGGCAATATGTTATCACGACTTTCGGATATAAGGCTTTTAAATATGGTGCTGCCATACTTTATTAAAGATTCCGTAAAAATAATGCGCACTGAGCCTTTCCGTAAATACTGAAATAAAAATATTTAGTATTTCCACAAAAATGTTGTGTATCTTTTCTTCGTAATAATAGCGATAGGGTATTGTTCTTATATTACAAAGCCTGCTTCTTGTACATATATGTATGTCCATTTTTTTCTTTTTTTAACTAAAGAAATTAAAACTATTTGCTGAGTGGCAATTAGTTAATATTGTTCTCGCTAAAAAACAAAATGTAAAGTTAATGTCTCTTATATACCAAACAATTCCTAAAATAGCATGTGTATGTCAGCAATTAGATGATCCGTCACCATCGAGCGTACTAGAAACATTTTCTAATTTTCGGGAAAGTTGCATCTTCCTGCAATTTATATCGTTCTCAAGTGCTTCCATAATCTTTAATATTAGAGAAAAATAAATGATTAGAGAAAAAAAGTATTCATAAATTAAGAAAATTCCAACCTGTTCCTTATATTTGGTTATATAAATATATAACTCTTTTAATGCAGAAATGGTGTCAAATTCATCATTCTGCCTTACAGATAGTTGTTGCATAGCTGTACTCATTTCCTGGTCGCTTATTTGTGGAAGCCTTGACACATCGCGGTAAAATTCCTTAACCATTATTCTGTAGTTGGGGATATCCTGCATGGAGAAACATATTAAAGGTGTTTATAATTGAACCTAAATTCAAATTTTCATTAACTTAGTATCATTTATAACAAGAAAATAAACTAATTTCGGGAAGCGAAGTTAATAGCCAAGTCAACTTCGACAAACCTATGTTTTATGCGAATATATTGAAAAATTTAAGGAGAATTTCACATGTTTCATCCTATAGCTCCTATAGTAGCTATTTGATATAATCGTCCGATACACAAAACGAGTACATTTTCAGATTTCACATATAAAAAATGATTTAAAAAATGTCTTTTACATTTCGATAGAGATTAATAACCACAACAACATTTACACGTTTCCGAAAGTTTTAAAGATGTGGGCGCCAGATACATTTTAAGGTAGCTTAAGGCTATTCTGGGCGTTAGAGTGGGCGTGGCGCTCGGATGAAACATACATGCGCTGCGTATTAAGCCCAAAAATCTGCATGGTTATTTATAGTTTCAGCGTTGATACGGCCAGACAGAAAGACTGACAGACAGTCAGACAGTCAGAATTCAATATATCCGTTTACTTACGAGTAACGAGTATAGATAAGAAAGTACAAAAGAGAATGATATTGGAGAACGGACACACGGATCGACTCGGATAGTGATCCTGATCACGAATATACTTCATAGGGACGAAAACGCTTCCATCTTCCTGTTACATACTTTTTCACGATTACAATATACCATTTTACTCTACGAGTAACGGGTTTAAATATAAAAGTACAATTGAGAACGCTATGGTCAAGTACCTCGACTACCCGCTGCTCAGCTAAAAAAAGGGCCAGGGAGGTGGAGAAATGCTTGCATTCCATCATTTGCTCTTCACTTTTTAATGAATGGTCCGATTTTAAAATTTTTTCGACATTTCGATCCCTACACTGCCAGTAGGGTATCCTGACAAACGATTCGTTTTTTTATGTCTCCATATCCATATTTTTCAAATGCTTTAGACAGATAGTTTCTGGGTATATTCCTTTTCGATAATAAAATAAAAACAGAGCTAAATCTTACAGCTCAGACCTGTCTTCAGTTGTTAATTTATCCTATAGCTCGGGAGTGGTTCACAATGTGTTTTGAACACAATGAGTTTTTGACATTAAAATGTCAAAAATATATGTCGAACTGAAAAATTGACGGTTTTTACAGTAAAAGAATTCATGTTTGCTTTGAAATGGTTAAAACTAACAAATAAGATATCATGGTCAATATTAGTTCTCACTTTTTCCTTCGACTAGTTAACAAAATGTTATTTTCATTAGTGTTAAATACACAATGTGTTAAAAACACAAATGAGCTGTGTGTGCTAACAATTTTTTTTCACATTTTAATACTTAACACAAGGTATAAGGAAGGTTTTCCGACCCTATAAAGTTTATATATTCTTGATCAGGATCACTAGCCGAGTCGATCTAGCCATGTCCGTTTGTCTGTTTGTCCGTATGAACGCTGAGATCTCGGAAACTATAAAAGCTAGAAGATTGGCATTTTGCATGCAGATTCTTGGAGTTCATACGCAGCGCAAGTTTGTTTCAAAAAGGTGCTACCCTCCAACGCCCACAATCGCCTTAAGACATTTTTTGAAAGGTGTCTGGCGCCCGCACCTTTAAGGATTTCGGAAAAGTAAAAACGCAGTTTTATTGTGTTTATCAATACCTATGGAAATGTAGAAAAAAATTTTCAAATCGAACCATTCGTTTAAAAGTTATGCGTGATCAAAGTTTTATATCTCTATTTCCCTCGCACTTCCGCACTTTCCAAATATACTTTATGTGATCTGAAATTATTGCATCCTCTGCAAGGGTACAAGTTATATAACCCCTTGACAAACGGTTAAATATTACAATGTAAGAGTAAAAAATAATAAATATTAATGTTTACTTTATACTTACTTTCGCAAAAAGCAACTTATTCGATGGAGAATCTTTTCCAAGCCTGTGTTCCGATGTTGAGCAAGCATCCATAAAAGTTTGGGCGATGACACTCAAACAGGAATCCACACAAAAAGTTTTGTTGACGTCAAATATAAAATCTGGATTTTTTATAAAATTAACCCAGAATCGAAGGGGCAAACAATTTGATTTCCAAGCGTGTATAATATCAGTATCAGCAATGTCATGACGTCGCGCAGCTTCATCTAGTAAATCAAAAAGCCATTTTACTGCAGGTGGTAACTCCTCATTAACAGTTAAAATAATTGAAAAGAAATCGTCCACAAATTTTTGTATAGTTCCTTTAGTTGCCAAAAGACGTGTTAAATAGACTTCTGGTATCGTTTTGTTGACCCTCTCGTTACAACTGTTTACCAAATGCGATGATGGCAGTGCTGGTGACGCTCCAGATAAGACGGAGTTTTTAATGTTCATATAATGATCAGGTATAATGGGCTTGATAAGATGGTAAAGTCGAGGCTGCTGCAATCCTGACTCGATGTCATTATTAATAATAATATGGCTTTGCGAATTATTTATAAAATAAACTGCAATAAAATCAAATTATTAATTATTAAAAAATTATTATTTAAGTTCAAAACTTACAATTGTGGTAAGGTGCCGGATTTTGGTTTTTCCCATAGGGTATATGGTAGTTATCATTTTGCCTAGCTATTAGTGACATTACAGCAGATTCTTTTACTCCATAATGAGCTAATGTGTTAAGGCGTTTCCATCCGTTAATTGTTTTTGTGGTTAGGTCTTCATCCTGTAATGTGAGATGACCTCCACGTCCATGCCTCCATTCCAAGTCAACTTCGTGTACAGATGGTCTCATTGAAAACGGGGTATTTTTAAAAATTGCGTCGAGAATTTTCAACTTGACTTGGGAAATAGTATCCCAATCGTTTACGCGACATTGGACTTTTTCATCAAGATCATCTTGTAAAATATGCAATATTACAACAGAATGTGTAACTTGTTCGTGCAGAAGACGTTCTTCAGAAAGTGAGTAACGAGCATCGTTAGTTATTGCATCTACCAAACCCTTTTCAATTTGATGTTTAATTGCCTTAAATAGCAAAAATAAATTCGATCCAGCGTATTCTTTTAGGTAATCGTACATACAAATTGCTAAGTAGTTGGTTAACATTTTTTCAACTACGCTTTCAGTGCGTCGTAGCATAAGCTGAGGATGCTTGCTAGCAAGCGATTTATCAATTAATCGCAATAATAGGGACTTCAAAATTTCCGTAGCATATTCCATTTTATTCATCAGCACAATCATAAGCAATGAGGCGACGTTAACACGATCGCGAATTGAGAAAGACGATCGTTGAGCCTCTAAAGTTTCTATGAACATTAACAAAAAATATTTGTTACCAATCAGTTGCTCAAATTGCATCATGGCTGCATCATAATTAGTGTGCTGGTTACTTCCACGATACTTCGGGGAATTTAGAATAGGATGATCTGATACACCAGGAAAGAACACCTTCATAATATAGTTTACGTGATCTAAGGTAGGTATACCGGTGCTCTCCAAGTCCGCTGTTAGATCGGTCATGTCCGTTTGAAGCTCAGCAAATGCTTGTTTACACTCAGAACGTACGTTGCTTTCCAAGGTAATCATTTGAATCTGAATGCGTTTGTACTCTCGTTCTGCCTGTGTTGATCTCCTCCTGAATATTATCAGTACGATAACCAAAACAATGACAACTACTGCCACTGTTAGCATAACGACAAACAAGGCATGGGAAAAAACATAGGGTTTATTCAAGTCATATTTCAGATATCCTATAACAAAACGCAGATTTCGTCCTACTTTAACCACAACTAGTGGTAAATCCGTCGATTGATCAACACCATTTTCGTCAGTTGGCAGTGGTTGTTGCTCCGGGGGAATGCACAAAAGTTGAGTTAGTGCGAGGCTGGTAATATTGCATTGAGTAGTACCAATGGTTACATTCACGTCGTATTCATCAGCTGCCAAATTTAGAAGCTCGCCTTCGATTACCAAGCTGTCACCCTTGTAGAGTTTAATGCCGTCGTTTGGAAATGGCAAATATTTGGGATCGGCTAAATAAACAATAGTGCTCCTTATATCATGAAAATATTTATTCAAGTCTCGAACAAGCTGTACATTATCCATTACAAAACTAAGTTGTAAATTTAGTTGAGTTTCATGGACCTTTACAAAAGTTGTGACATCCATATTATTATTGACGAAATAGCTAGACGCAGTTCCTCCTGTTGTGTATATATGAAAGTTGTCCACAAAGTCCGCCCTTCGTTTCTCCCTAACCAATTCATTTTGAAGCCCACTTTCAGTTATCTGAGAAGAATTTTTAAAGTCAAATTCCGAATTCAGTATTCTGTTGGTATTTTTAAAAGTCTGAAATTTATTATTTACTGGAGGAGATGGGCATTCCATTTGATTTGAATTGATTACAATGCAAGACGTTTTGTTTATTCTTTCGTTATCAAAAAAAACCTCAAGCTCAGGTTTTTGAATTGAATCGAGATATATTCCATGAACAGTCAGGACGCGACCACCACTTACAAAACTGCGTAGAGGCTTGATTTGCATTATTCGCGGGTCCTGGGTATAGTTAAAAATGGAACATGGCTGCCGTGGTGGAGTACGGAATTGATAAGAAGCAAAGTTATTTCGGATCGGATTTTTACTGGCCGTGCTTGTTGCTGAAATCAGGCATTCTAATGTTCGGTTGGCACCATCAATAACCAGGTGGAGTGACCGAATTGGTTCTGGCTGGGTCGCCTCTGATGTAGTACAACTAACTTGGGATGACGAAGTTTGTGTAACATTTATATGACACTCATACTCATCTAAAAATGCACGCATTGTTGATCCAATGTTCAAAAACTTTCCTATTAAGGACAACTGTGTTCCCCCCGACCTGGGTCCAATAGTGGGATATAATCCTGTTAACAACACATTTTTAAAATGAAACTGTACACTAGATTCAGTATACCCTGCATCATTTGCAACTTTTATAGGTGCTGACATTTCATACATCACTGCTCCAGTGCGGCATTCAATCTTTACGGATATTTGGTAGTTCACTAGTTCACAAGGCACAGATCCGATAAAAATTTTTCCACGCACATCTTCTTCGCGAATACCCAAATTACTGCCTTCGATTGTAATAAGAGTACCACCCTCAATAGGTCCAGATAACGGTTTAATAATATCGATCCTTGGTAGAGGGCACTCGTTTTCCATAGTTGTTTTAGATCCTGCGCTGATAGAACGATCATTGTCTGCTAAGCAAGTCTCATTATATACGCATGAGTTGCTGCACCAAGCGCATTGATATTTTGGATCACGAGTGACACACAAACTGCAATCAGCATGATCCCTATGTGAGCCCAGTACGTCGCACTTGTATAATGTAACAACTGCAGTGTCGACATAGTGCTGGAAATTCCATGTAACTACAACCTTTGCCTTATATTCATGTGTATTAGTTTCGTAGAAATACGGTGTTTTTTCACAAACAACTATCTTATTCGACTCAATGTGCGCAGGCAATAACATCTGAGCGGCTTCAATATGTATTGTACATAAAAAGCCGGCGTGAGCGCTTTTAGGTTTTGGTAAGTTTTCAATCTCAAGCCGAATTTCTTTTGGTACCCGCACCGGTAAAAGAATCGCCGGTCGATTTTTTTTCAAATGTGGGCATTGACCAACCGTACTTACAGCATTTTCTACATTACGACATTGTAATGATTTATGGACACACTTATTGTCAAAAATACACCAGTTGCAGCCCCATGAACTGTGCAGACATTCCTGACAATTTCCATGATGCGAACAGTCAAAAAATGCAAAATATCTTGATACAAAGTCCTTATTTGTCTCTGAGCTTCGTACTGACAGGGGCACCAAAACATGATCAGTATTAGTTGGTATTACCGGTCTTTCATCTAGAGGGGGCGTGGCACATCCAAGTCCATTTTCCAGAATCTCAGCATCAATGGGTGTAGAGTTTCCGAAGACACATCGGTACTTTGCATTAAAGGGTTCGGGCAACGTTCGAATTATTAAATGCAATTGAGCTAGCTCAGTAATCGGTATTTTCTCTGGGATAATAGATTCGAACTCAATGCACTGCTGTCCACTGCCCAATGAAAGCCATCGTGATGCTGATGTATCTCGCTGACACGTTGACCGCACAGTGCACCGTTTTTCTAAAGAACACCATCCACAAAAGGGATCCCGAGACTCCAAGCAAGCTGAACAATTTGTGTACACAGAGCAGTGCTCGATTCTCAGCTTAGTTATTTTACGTTGAGATAGAACGTAAAGGAAATCTTTTTTGGGCGACATCATAGTATTCGGTAGAATACGATTTCCAGCATCCACAACTATTTCTTCGTACTCCCCTGGGCTTTGACCAGATAAGAGTACTTTTTTAATCATTCCCATGTCTGTTCCAAGAAAAGCAAGAGAATGCTGTTGATCAGTGGTTGAAGTGGCAGTCACTGACGTAACGGAGACATTATCAAAATGAAAAAGAGCATGTGAAGTTATAGGAGATACTCCGCTTATCTTAAGTCCTACAGAACAGAAGTTGTAAATGTTACCGAGCGAGCCAACTATAGGGCATCTGCCATCATTAATAGTGCCGGATATGTAACCCAAATTTCGATCCTTTATGGTTCCATTAAAGCACAGATGGATATTTTCAATAAACATGTCTTCAATATCTTTTATGCTATAAATGCACATAGCCGATTTGCTTTCTGGTTGATCGCTTATCTCTTTCGATGGCGAAAAAACAGTTACTAACACGTGATCATCTTTTTTTATGCCCATTTTCTGAGCTAATTTTTGGCTTGCCGGGGTTACTTTAGCATCGCGTAGTATATTGTAGTCAACATGGTTTTCAGTTGCCGTACATTGAACTGTTATTTCAGTATAACTGTCATAATTGGGATCTGTGATACATATACGTGCCAATCGGGTTACATAACCCGCTTCATCAGCTAAATGCGACTTTTTTTGAACAAGAATGAAGTACGCATATTCAGAAGAATTAAAGCCATAAACATAATCAACCAAGAAATGATCCCGATACTTGACATCGATATTTATAATCGACTGCTGTATTGAGAACTCTGCGTAGTTTAAATCATCAAGCCGACGGGAAGAAATAGCAGGCACGTCATGGCGATAGTCACCAACGTTAGTAAATGTGGTTCCCACATATAAAATATCCTCTTCTTTCCATGAATATCTTGCAGGACCTACAAACGCATATGTGGATGCATTTTCATCATTAGCAGCCAATGGAACTGCGAAAAACTGAGGAGTTGATGGAAAGCGTGGCAGGCTATAAATTTCACAGGCTCCTGTAAATAAAATAAATAGAATAAAAATTATTATGTTTTCAATACTTGGCGTATTCAGCCAGTTAAGATATGACAAAACCAACAATAACAAGAATAAAAAGTTTAAACATTTTGTGACAAATAAGGATTATACGGTAGAAGGGGACACGAATAGTGAGAAAAGTTTGGTTAGACTTAGCAGCTATAAATAAAGAGCCATCGGAATGAGACTGGTATTATCGGAAAGGCTATTCTTTCGGCTATATCTTTTTCCTACATCATTTTGAAATCAATTGCAAAGCCTTTGAGAATTGTTGCAAAATGTCAACATACTTTTTTAACTAGTCTAGCCCCAGTACTGGCGTTGTCACATTTTTGTTTTGCCGCCCTTAACCGCCCTTTGCTCAGTTTGCCAGCAATCTGTCTAATCGATCTCTCGCTTACATATTCGACCATAAGCGCAACCAATACTGCGACTATGACCAATAGTTCTGCCAACCTGCAGAAGTCATAAAAAATAAAATAAGGGCCATGTGTTATCATATAGTACCCTCCCCTATTTCCACCCCACAAGGAATGTTTGAAGTTTTTCTAAATACCATGAAGATTGAGGACCAAGAAAATATTTAGTAAGAGAATCGCGTTGGGCATTTAATTTCGCTTCAGAAATTAATTATTTCAAAAAATCTCGCGAGCGACCTATGTCCAATAAAGTATACCGAACAGAATGAAACTATTTCCACAAATTTGGCATTGGTTGAAATTGTGTCGTAATTTCTTCAACTGAAGGCGCTTAATGCTCACATTTTTAATGCAACCCTCTGGTTTTCTAAGGAACCTTTAGAAAACACTAGTGCTGGGTAAAAACTGCTCATTTGGATAAACATGTTTACTTGTTGTTTTTTTTTAAGAGCCATCTCACTCAGTTCATTCACTTGTACACTTGTACGGCTAGTGACCCTGATCAAGAATATATATACTTTATAGGGTCGGAAATGCTTCCTTTTAGCTTTTACATACTTTTGCACGAATACAATATACCCTTTTAATCTTCGAGTAACGGGTATAATAAATCAAAGGAAAAGAAAATTTTATTTTAAATATTCCTGAAATTGTTATGGATTTTTTGGTTAACAACTGGGCAAAACAATCGGTGAATTCTCTGAAGCACCTATTTTTCGCCAAAAATAATTAAGCCCCATTTTCTTCAAAACATCGTTATACTAAATATATATTGACCATGCGAATATTAATTCAAATAAAAGCACCGCTTAACGAAGTAAAAAATAGTGACGATCGCACCTTCAACAAACAAGTTCTAATATCAACTTCTGTGACATTAAAATGTTTACATTTTAAATGTTTTGATCTTAATCTGGTGTATTATTTTAAATGAGGCATTCCTTGTTTTTTTAATTGGTTAGTTGGTTAGATCAAATACCAATCGAGATATTTGGCCGCCAACCGAACGGCCACACTGTTGCAGTGCGATCCTAAAGCGGAGATGAAGATTTTTTAAAGCTCTTGAATTTTGTAACATAATTTAACTAACAACAAGAAAATAAGCTAGCTTCGGCCAGTCGAAGCTTATATACCCTTGCAGATAGTTCCTATTAATGACTAATTTTCCGATCGTTCCTATGGCAGCTATATGATATAGTAGTTCGATATTGATAAAATTAAAATCGAAATTCAGAATTGTATAAGAAATTGTATTTCCAAAAGTAGGAGGTTATGTGTTCAAAAACACCCAAGACATAATTTTTTTTAATTTTTTTCCCTATTATTCCTATGGGAGCTATATGATATAGTTGTCCGATCCGATCGTTCCGACTTATATACTACCTGCAAAAGAAAGAAGACTTTTGGGAAAGTTTTACACTGATAGCTTTAAAACTGAATGACTAGTTTGCTTAGAAACAGACAGACGGACATGGCTAGGTCGACTCGTCTAGTGATGCTGATCAAGAATATATATACTTTATAGGGTCGGAAACGTCTCCTTCACGACGTTGCAAACTTATGACTGAAATCATAATACCCTCTGCAAGGGTATAAAAATACTTTGGAGTACAAAATAGCAGCGTTAGAGGCTTTCATTAAAGGGTCGGCTGTAACATTTACCTCTCTGCCAAATAAGGCTGTGAGTAGGAGCATAGCTTGCTAAAGCAAATAAATTTTCCCCCAACAGGCAGAGAAGCTCACAACCGAAATCAATTTCGTAAATACGTAAAAATGGTTCCACGTGGAGATGATACTTCATCATGCGGTTCTTGCAAAAAATATACATCCGGAAAAGACATAATATCGGTTCAAATAATAATTGCAAAACTTGGTACCATTTCTCTTGTCTGCGTGAAGGAAGTGCACATAACATAAAAGGCTGGGCCTGCCCTCCTCGCGAAAAGAGTGATACAACTAGACAGCAAGGCACCGCCCCGCAGGGATTGGAAAATTAACCATTACCTCTCGAAAAGGGCAGGCTGGACTCTACGCAAACTAAAGTAAAACCCCTACCCAATACTTTACAATTAATAAATATTGCCAAAGTTGAGCTTATGAAAATAAATCTGCAAAAAACACCCTGTATAAGCATATCAAATAACATTCTTATGTTACAGTCGGGTGCCCCGACTATCAGATACCCGTTACTCAGCTAAAGGGAGTGCGAGGGAGATAGAGATATAAACTTTGATGAGCCATAACTTCTTAAGGAATGGTCCGATTAAAAAAATTTCTTTTACATTTCGATAGGTATTGATAAGCACAACAAAACTGCATTTTTACTTTTCCGAAATATTTAAATTTTGAAAATCGTTTTTTATCTATTGTGGGCGTTAGAGGGGGCGTGGCATCCTTTTGAAACAAACTTGCGCTGCGTAGGAACTCCTAGAATCTGCATGCCAAATGCCAATACTCTAGCTTTTATAGTTTCCGAAATCTCAGCGTTCATACGGACAGACGGACATGGCTAGATCGACTCGGCTAGTGATCCTGATCAAGATATATATACTTTATGGGGTCGGAAACGCTTCCTTCTAGCTGTTACATACTTTTGCACGAATACAATATACCCTTTTACTCTACGAGTAACGGGTATAACGAGAAGCTGAGCAGAGATACATTAAACAAAAATACAATATTTTGTCGCACCAAAGTGATTCCAATATGTCATGAACTCCCACAATAATGCGTCCCAGCAGCGCTTAATTATCAGCACGACAAATACTACCAGCCGATTTACCTACATTTAACGGAAACCCACACGAGTGTCCCACCTTTATAAGTGCCTTTGAAAACAGCACTTCTTCGACCGGCTTTTCGAATGTCGAAAATATGCTTCGGCTTCAAAAATGTCTTAAAGGAAAGCGTACGTTCCAGTCCGGGACAAGCTTTTGTTGCCAATTATGGTCACCGAGGTTATAAGCACATTAAAAACATTCTTTGGTCGTCAGGATCAAATTCTTGACCGCCTAATTGAGAAAGCTAAACGAATCTCAGTAAACAAGGACAGGCTGGATTCACTCATCGACTACGCCCTTGCTGTTCGCAACATCTGTTCTACCATGGAGGCTTGCCAACTAGACGTGCATCTGAACAAACTCGCAAATAAATAAATAAATACTGAACTGGGCAATGCACCCAAAAGATAGATCCATAGCAAATGTAAAAGCTCTAAAGCCGCCTCCACAGTCGTTTTAACTTCATACTCAAGGACAAATAACGTACACACTCACACCAGCTACAATGACGTACAGCCGCCACATGCGGAATAGGAAGTGCACCCACACGTAGCGCACCGATCCGAGAACTCACCTTGCGCACAGCATCAAGTCGCTCAATGTGAACAATTCAAAAATCTCACATACGAAGGAAGGCAACAAGTTGTTTGCGACAACAGGCTCTGTATTAAGTGCCTAAAAGTTCATGACCGTAGATGCTTCTCACTAATGCATGCGGTGTTGGAGGATGCCAATCAAGACATCATCTCTTACTTTATAAAGGCAGCCAAAATATCAACGTCGTCACGTCTCACCAAGTCAAGTCAGTGAAGTTGACCAATATTTTCATATCGTGCTAATACAAATCCAAGGTGGCGCTATTAAAGTTGATTTACGCTTTCCTGGACGCTCATATAGACGAATCCTTCTTTAAGCGTTTAAACAAACTTGACACCCCATTGGCAATCAAACCACCAGAAGGAAGAGCCATTCCGTACGCTTCAATATTCGAGTCGCCGGAGCAGGCACCACCAAAACATATTTGCTGAATAATGATCACACGGTGAAAAACCTAGGCTTGCCAAAACAGACGGTTAACGTGCCACGAAGGGTCAAAAAAGGAAAATAAAAAGACCCCATTGCGTATGCTCGGTTGGGGATTGCAAGGCTCCACCAACCCCAAAACTGCATTTCCCATACAAGATTGAAAACCCGCATTACAGAGAGTTTTTGCGTTGAAACTGTTACACCAAAGACGTTTCGTTACGTGGATGACGAGAAGGTCCTGGAAATATTGGACAAAACTTGTTCAAGCAAGAGAGAACGCTATAGTCGGGTGCCCCGACTATCAGATACCCGTTACTCAGCTAAAGGGAGTGCGAGGGAGAAGAAGATATAAAACTTTGAGCAGGCATAACTTTTTAACGAATGGCCCGATTTGAAAAATTGTTTCTACATTTCGATAGAAAATCCGAAAATCTTTAAAAACGTGGGCGCCAGACACATTTTAGTATCAATTGTGGGCGATTATGGGCGATTGTGGGCGTTAGAGGGGGCGTGGCGCTCGGCTGAAATAAACTTGCGCTGCGTAGGATGCCCAAGAATATGTGTTGGTAATCCCAACTTTCTAGCTTTTATAGTTTCCGAGATCACAGCGTTCATCCGGACGGACAGACGGACATGGCTATATCGACTCGGCTAGTGACCCTGATCACGAATATATATTTATTTATTTATCAAACAAAAACACCTCTTAACGAGGTAAAAAAATAGTGACGACCGCACCTTCAACATACAAAAGATCTGATATCATATTTTGTGACGAAAAATAATTTTACATTCGAAAATATAAAAACACTTTCTAAAATTTACTCATTCGGCCCGCTTCAGACAAATTTATAAGATTTTACCCACACGAACATTTTCTATTGTAGCGTGCCGAAAAAGTAAATTTTAGAAAGTGTTTTTATATTTTCGAATGTAAAATTATTTTTCGTCACAAAATATGATATCAGATCTTTTGTATGTTGAAGGTGCGGTCGTCACTATTTTTTTACCTCGTTAAGAGGTGTTTTTGTTTGATATCAGAAGTTTTTAAAGGGACAATTTATACCCTGGGTTTAATTTACATATTAGTATACCTCATACCATGACCAAAAGTCATCCCCATATAACTTAGTTATTAATTTATTTATTTATTTATTTTTTATTTATTAAAGTTAATAATTGTATAATGGAACGGTTTAAAACAATTTTACCGATTCCTTGACCCTAAAATACAGTTTGGATATGCACATACAAAATTTAATGCTTCTAAGCACGTTAGATAAATAATTGTAATTTCTTTAAAGATTTAAAAATTACTTTTTGTCATTCAATAATTGTTAAAACACTTAAAACTTAACTTTTAATCATTAAAAATTGTTAAAGGACTAGTAAACGATGAGAAAACATGAATTCCATAAGGATCCGAAAAGAGTGAGAGAGTAGCCCTACTTGCTGCAACGTGTTTTCATAAAAAAAAGCAGAGTCCATTTTAAAAAAAAACGATATTTTAAAAACTAAAAATGGCTCCAACTGTTTACAAAAATCGATTGTAACTAACAATATGGCGCATATATTGATTTATAAAAAAAAATTTAAATACAAAATTTTTTAGAATCTTAATTTGTTTTTATTTTTAAGAAAATAAAAACTTATTTTTTTAACATTTTTTTTTTAAGAAGAGGTTTAGAAGAATTAAATCAAAACACATGAAGTCACGCGGATTCATATAACCGGAGATAAAGATTTTCAATGAGAGGGTACTTTTTCAAATTTGTCAATTTTTGGAAAACTTTAAAAAATTCGAACTAAAAAAATAATTTTTTTTCGGACAAATCCTGATACACGTGATTGCTCATTTTCCGAATAGAACATGTAAAAAAAATTTTCAGGCAAATAAAAAATGTAAAAATTTTTTTGGCCCAAAACTGTTCGGCTCGTAAATGAACGGCCCTTAGGCAGCATTAATTGTTATGAGCTGGCAAAAGTGGCTATTTTCGTTTCTTAATAACTTTTAAACGTGATTTTTTACAGTAATGTGTTATATACCAAAATTTAAGGAATCTCAAGGGCTATACAGTTTAAGGTTGTAAGGAAAATCGTTAGAGCCGTTTTTGAGAAAATTAAAAAAAGTTAAAAAAAAGTTTAAAAAAATGTTATTTTGTTTATATCTTTTTAACTATTACATTTACACAAATTGCATATAGAAAGCGTTTATAGCATTTAAAAATACCTTTCAAACGAGATGCAGCACAAGTCTGTAGCTTTAGTAGTATAGAAGTTACGGCTTTCCGAATTTTAGCTATTTATAGCTGTTTTCCCGCTAAACTAGCGGGTTTTTCCAAAAGTGGTAGAACAAAAGTTTTTTATATCGATGTGATGAACGTCATATCAAATTTTCAGAACTTAAAAAACATATTTTGGACAAGTGGACAAGTGGACAAACTGACAAACAGAATTAAAATTTCATTTTGGGAAGAAGAAGAAAATCTTATTTTGGCTATAACTTTTGAACGGAGCGTCGGATTTCGACAAATGACCCCTCATTCGACGGGTATTTTCAAAAGGAATACAACTAAAACATTGCGAGGGGGCATTTATCCCCACCGGCCCCAACAGCTCCAAATTTCGAAATTTTCACTTTCACCGCTCTCTCTCCCAAGCCAATTGATTTTCTTAAAGTCTTGGTATGCAATCCTTTAAGTTTTTGCAATACCTTTCGATTGGTGTATTACTCATTACGATCGGACTATCACAGCAGATTTTCAATTTTGCGGCTATATAATAGTAGTCGCCTTCGCACACTCTCCTGGTGCGCTTCGTCACTACATGGACTGCCGTCCATAGTGATATCGCCAACGGATAAATCCTTATATGGCTACATCTTAACTTAAATCTATTATTGAATATTAATTAAAAACAAGAAAGGAAGCTAGCTTCGGCCAGCCGAAGCTTATATACCCTTGCAGATAATTCCTATTAATTACTAATTTTCCGATCGTTCCTATGTCACCTATATGATATAGTAGTTCGTTATTGATAAAATTAAAATCGAAATTCGAAAACATTTAAAAATAGTCATATCCCACAGTAGAAAAGAATACGATAAAAACCAACGAAGGAATAATTTATTTCCTATTATATTCCCATTAATTTTCCGATCGTTCCTATGGCAGCTATATGATATAGTCGTCCTATTTTGAAAAAAATTTATTCGAAATTCAGAATTAGATAAAAAATGGAATTTCCAAAAGTAGGAGGTTATAGGTTCAAAAACACCCAAGATATAATTTTTTTACATTTTGTTCCCCGATTATTCCTATGGGAGCTATATGATATAGTTGTCCGATCCGGCTCGTTCCGACTTATATACTACCTGCAATAGATATAAGACTTTTGGGAAAGTTTTAGCCCGATAGCTTTAAAACTGAGAGACTAGTTTGCGTGGAAACAGACGGACAGACGGACGGAGAGACGGACATGGCTAGATCGACTCGTCTAGTCATGCTGATCAAGAATATTTATACTTTATAGGGTCGGAAACGTCTCCTTCACTGCTTTGCAAACTTCTGACTGAAATCATAATACCCTCTGCAAGGGAATAAATATTCCCTAAGTGTTTGCCGTAATAGTTCCTTCTTGGCCCCCCCAGCAGAATCTAATGTTTGTAGGCAAGGAATTGAACATTCTAAGAGACCTTAGTAATGGCTCATTGCGAGCATAATTTGTCCTTACAGCACGTTCCTGAAATGGTACCAAGGTACGAAGATTCCTGGCAGGAGCATTAAAATTAATGCATCCCAACAGACAAGGACAATCAATATTACCTACCAGTAGGTCATTAAGGAAAAGAAGTCCTGCAATTGCACGGCGATCCTTCAAGGAACAAGTGTGCAGCAGGGAACACTGGCTAGCATAGGGCGGGGCCGGTTCAGTAAAATGCAAGGATTGCAATGCAAACTTTAAAAACTTTTTCTGCAACCTCTCAAGCCTATTGATCTGTACACTTCCTGAGGGATTCCAAATAAAGAAAGCATACTTAACCCTGGAACGGACAAACGCAGAGTAAACAGATAATCTAGAATGCGGATCTTTGAATAAGACCGTGTTTCGCTTAACAAAGCCGAACATTGTATATGCCTTTGGTAATATAAAATTCAGATGTTCATTAAACAGAAATTTTTCATCAAATAATATCCCCAGATAAACTATTTCATTTAAAACAGAGAGAGGGTGGTTATTGATGAGATAAGTGGATGGGATGGTTACAGGCCTTTTCGAATAATGAACGATGTGGCATTTGTGAAGGTTTAAAGGCAAATTATTCTTGGAACACCAACTACCGATACTTTCTAGGTCAGATTGAAGCAATATCGAATCATTTACAGTTTTGACAGTCCTATAAATTTTAAGATCATCCGCATAAAGAAGGAAGTTAGAAAATTTTAATACACGCGCAAATGTCATTTATAAAAATAATAAAAAGTAAAGGGCCAAGAGAGCTACCCTGAGGAAGTCCTGATGTCGCTTTATAGGGATGGGATAATGCACCACCTATCTCAACATGATAGCGTCGGTTATCCAAATACGATGCTATCCAATTAAGAAATGAGGAGTGAAAGCCTAGTTTCGAAAGTTTAGCCTTAAGGGCAGAGTGACACACCTTGTCAAAAGCTGTGTCAATCGTGTCCATCTGTGAGTGATCTTCAAATGCATGTACACAGTGACTCGTAAAAATGGCCAAGTTGGTCGTCGTAGATCGTCCAGGCATGAAGCCATGTTGGTTAGGTTCTATATAACCCCTTATTAAGAAAGATAATTTTTTGAAAATTATTCTTTCGAACAGTTTAGCAATGTTGCCGATTTTAGCAATCGGCCTATAATTCGAAACATCAAATTTACTTTCTCCCTTATGGACCGGCATAACTCTCGAAATTTTCCATCTAATTGGGAATCTACCCTGAGACAAAGAAGAGGAAAACAAGATCTACAGAGGTAGGTAAAGACTGCCAATGCAATTCTTAAGGAAGAATGAAGAAATTCCATCAAAGTCTAGCCTTGGGGAATCATCAAAATAACTGATTGCTTTAGAAATGTCCTCATACGAGATGTCCAGACTTCCAATGTTACAAATTTCTGGAATTGAATTTAAAGTTTCCTGATCATACCAATCATTGGAAGGTTCAATGTTTGAGGAAAAACACACAGCAAACAAATTGGCGATATCGGCCTCAGTGGAAGCAACAATATCACCATAAGACATAGCTGAATGTATAGACGAATGAGATTTCTTAGAATTAACAAAGCGCCAAAACGCCTTAGGGTTGTCCTTCAAGCTATGCTCAACTTCACAATTTATTGAGAAACTCAAACTCACGTTTATGCTGCCTGTATCTCTCACCATCTGCTGGGTTATGTGTTCTAGAAAATATATACTTTATAGGGTCGGAAATGCTGCCTTCTCCCTGTTACATACTTTTGCACGAATACAATATAACCTTTTACTCTACGAGTAACGGATATAAAAATGAAGGACATTATCAAGTAGGTCTTCTTTGGCGCGAGAGTAATCCTATTCTCCCGGACAGCAACAACAACGCAATAAAATTGCTTAACTGTCTAAAGGCTAAGAACCCGAACTGTTTGGCCAAATCGAGGTGCAGATAAATAATCTAATCTAATCTAATCTGAAATATTTTGTGTGGTACTACAGGGAAACGCAGGCAATCAGAACTTTTGTAATAAGATCTATGACATTCGGAATATCCTGTGCGCCATGCATTGCTCATTATGTTCGCGACAAGAACGCGGAAGAATACAAGTTGCAAAGCCCGTGTGCATTTGAAGGCAAGGCACATTTCGTCGACGACTACATAGATAGCTTTGCCGACGAAATTAAAGCAATCGAAACCAAAAGGTCTGGAGGTATCAATATAAGGAACTGGGCTTCTAATTCACCCAAAGTCTTGAAACATTTACAGGGTGATTCGCCAAAAAAAACTCGGAGATCCAGAATGAAAATAAACGACCTTTCCGAAGAAGCCTTGCCAACCAAACGCGAGGTACTGCAAGTGTTGATGGCCATATTCGATCCATTAGGATTCTTATCCTGCTATACTATTGTTCTTAAAATGCTTCTTCAGGAAAAATGGCGCACAGGCATTGGCTGGGACGACATCTTACCAGGACCTCAGATGGGTTTTTGGACGAAATGGAAAGACTTGCTACCTCAAGCTACAACTATTTAAGTACCGCATCTTTACTCATCCTTACTTCATATCGCGGATTTCATCGAACTACATACTTTCGTGGACGCCAGCGAGTACGGATATGCCGCCGTATGTTACTTTCGGATAGGAAAAGGGAACGATATCACTCTCTCACTGACCGCAGCAAAAAGCATAGTGGCCCCCCTCAAGCCACTTTCATACCCCGCATGGAGCTACTCGCTGCTGTAATCGGTGCACGTCTATCCTGCAAAGCGCCTAGCACTCGCAACATAAGCGTCGATCAACTCACTTATTGGACTGACTCAAGGACAGTACTTTCCTGGTAGACTATGTTTGTAATGTAATGTTTGTAGGAGAAATTCTGGAGACCACAAACGCTAGTCAGTGGCAGACATAGATACAAAATTTATCAGCAAACCAAACTCACAAGAATGGATAAACGGCCCACCATTTCTTCAACACTCAAAGGACCAGGTCGGCGAAAATCCTCCAGCTGAACCCTCCGCGAGGGTGCAACCCCTTTTGGAGGTGCCAGTATGGACGGTGATAAGGATCAATTCAGGGCTGGGATTTCAGCCCAAACGTCGGTGGAAAGTACGACTGCTACCATCGGCGTGCACGGGGAGGAGCAATCCTCTCTGCGTGTCGCCAGCGGTCGAACCCGTGGGATGACGGGAGCAGGTCATTCCGGCAAAACAATGTTACTGCTATAACATCTCAAGCAAAGTTAAGCCACACACGAAGCCGAAACAAGCCATACCCGCTTGCCTGTACCAGGTTCCAACTCCTCGGAAGGGCCGAAGCGTACAAGAGCCGGCTCCAGGACAAAGCGAACCTTTCCCAAGAGGAGAAGGAAAAGCTAGCCTGAGCAGAGCAAAGGATTGAGGAAGGAAGGCTGCACTTCGCAAACAAACAAGCGAAGGCGTCGACGGGCGGATTCGCCAACAAGGTGGAGGAGATGCTTGCCAACAAAAGGCAACGCTCACACGAGAGTGCCGCCAAGGACATTCCTGTAAGCAAGCGGAAGCGCGGGCCCAAGGACACAGGCCCTCCGCCACCCAAAGCAGCACAGAAGCCCAACAAGAGGGCTAAAATCAGTGATGTAGTCAACCGACACCTGATCGTGGCACTCATTGATAGGAATGACGAAAATGGGAAGATGACAAAGGCGCGCTTGAAGATCGTCCATGCGCGACTGATCGAGTCTCTCTTTGCACGGATGGAAGAAGCACCCACACACAACGGCGTGATAATCCTGAAGTGTAACGATGGTGAAATCGGGAACTGGCACTCCAAAGAAATAACCTCCGAGAATTCTTCAAAATCGCCAAAAAGGCAGACGATGAGATCATCAACGAGGAATACAAAACTCTACTTAGGGATTACAAGAAGGAAACACGCAGGGCACAGAGAAGCTCGTGGAGAAACTTCTGCTCCAGCGTCAAGAATGTCCCGGCAACAGCTAGACTCCGGAAGCTGCTTTTAAAGCAACCTACCATACAGAGTCAGCTAAAACGCGACGACGGACAGTGGACTGAGGGCAGTGAAGAGGCCTTAACAGTACTTAAGCAATCGCACTTCCCAGGATGCACAGATGTCCTAGACGCCAGCACGCACCAAGACATAGCAACTGGCGAAGAACGCCCCCCAAACGATCTAAGAACAACTACGAAAATCAACTGGGACATAGACTCCTTTGCGGGCTATAAGGCACCAGGACTAGATGGAATATTTCCAGCCATGTTACAGGCGACCAAGAAAAGGATCACCCCATGGCTATACGAAATGTACTCTGCTTTTCTAAGCACGGGCTATATCCCAATCCAATGAAGGACCTCTCAGATTGTCTTCCTCCCAAAAGCGGGAAAGTGCAGTCACGCAAGCCCTAAGGACTACAGGCCGATAAACCTTAGCTGCTGGATTTACACATCAGCAATGATGTAGGGAGGCTCATGTCATCCAACCAGCAGGCCTACACCAAGGGGAAATCTGTGGAAATGGCACTACACTCGCTAGTAGCAACCGTTGAGAGTCCTACACATCAAGGAATATGCGCTTAGAGTATTCGTAGATATATCCGGAGCATTCAACAATGTCAAGACGGATGCTATAATGGATCGCCTAGAATCAACCAACACGCACCCCGCAATAAGCCTCTGGATAAGAACCTGCTTAGCTGCAGGCGGGTACATTCAGAGTGGGGCACTGCACACCACAAGGTGGAGTCCTCTTGCCTCTCCTATGGAATTTGGTGGTCGACGATCTAATTAAGAGATTCGAGAGGAGACATAATTATTACGGGAGTTTGTCCACCGACCCTCAGCTCCATAATGGAATCAACACTCAGGGAGATATGTGACGGGGCGGAAAAGGTGGGACTCAGTATTAATGCGGACAAGGCGGACCTCATTCTCTTTACTAAGAGATACAAGGTACCGAAATGGACACCCCGGAGCGGTACCAAATTCGTTAAGATATTTTCCGATTGGAAGCGCTTGTACCGGGCAACGGAAACATTTCGGTTATATTTCGCCATTCTTCAACAACTGACGTCAGCTAAAAATCTACTCTACAAGAAAGCACAACAAGACGCCTTCAAATCGGAACTTGAGACTCTTCAATCAGACGGATTCATAAATAAATCAGGGATTTTAAAAAGACTACTGTGACATTTTGTTTTAAACGTCCACAAAGTATATGCATGTTAACAAATCTGAAAAGCAAATGAACTGTTATTTGTTCATGTCTATAAAGTGCATAAAAACCAGTTAAATTGTTGATTAAAACTTGTACATATCTCAGTATGCCTTTTAAAAGAAAAATCTCAAAATCTGAAATAAACCCAGCGCATTGATCGGACTGAACATTTACATAGAAAGTGATGGAATAATGTCTACTCAAGGTCGTTAAGACACCATAAATCAAAGCCGAGACCAAATTATCTTGCCAAAGCGCCACCACATCACTCATCTTATACAAGGGTGGTCCGATACCAAAAAAAAAAAAAACAAAATTTTTGGAAACGTGTCGATTTATTTCTCAACAGAATCTCCTTTTAGCTCGATACACTTGATCCAGCGATGCTCCAACTTCTTTAACCCGTTTGAAAAATACGTTTGCTCAAGGCCTCTGTGGCGGCGACGACCTCCCCATTCGACGCAAATTTCTGTCCAGCGAGTGACTTTTCCAAGTTTGGAAACAAAAAAAAGTCACACGGGGCCAAATCTGGAGAATATGGTGGATGGGGCAGCAGTTCGTAGCCCAATTTGGCTTGGCGAGGGCGGAAGTGTGAGCCGGTGCATTGTCATGATGGAAGAGCAAATGGGGCCTTATTTTCTGACATTCGGCGGTGAATCGTCCCAATAATTTGGCATAGTACAGCCCTGTGACCGTTTTGCCCTTCTTTAAGTAGTCGACGTAGATCACACCATGTGAATCCCAAAAAACGGTGGCCATCACCTTTCCGGCCGATGGGACATTCTTCGCCTTCTTCGGAGCAGGTTGGCCGGGTGAAGTCCACTGTTTCGACTGACTGGTACACACCAGTGGATCCATGTTTCGTCGACGGTCACTAAACGACGCAGACGTTAAACCAATATTTGACGGTCGCCATCGAAGGAGAAGAGTCACCGTACACAGCATGCAAGCGCTCTTTGATTTCGCTGCGCGATTTCCCTTCCAAAAACAAGAATCAAATCACAGACCGATATTGCTCTTTCTCCATTTTTCTAAAATCCGCGGACACGTCCGATTCCACACGCAGTCAAAACAAAACTACGAGTCCGATTCGGCTGAAATTTCGATAGTAGACGTCTACTAGAATGTACTACATGATAGTAAATTTATCTTGCGCCATCGGTGAGGCTAAGTATTTATCGGATTGCCCTCGTAATAAAGGAACTTCACGAAACAAACCATCACATGCTGCACGAGGGAAGTATTAGTCTAATCCGAAGCGAATATTTTATTCCTCAGTTACGTGTTGTCTACAAATCCGTACGGAAAGCGTGCAAAAGATGCAAAAATAATTCGGCGATCCCGGCACCACTACCACCAGCTAGAGTCGCTAGCTTCGAGAGGCCCTTTACATACATCGGAGTGGATTTCTTCGGTCCAATCCTTGTTAATGTAGGCCGACACAAAGAAAAACGTTGGGGTGTGTTTTTTACATGCCTCACTCTGCGCGCAGTTAATATAGAGATAGCCCACAGCCTTGACACTAGCTCTTGCGTAATGTGCCTGTCAAGCTTCATGTCGAGACGCGGGACGCCAAAGGAAATATATTCTGACAATGAAACAAATTACAAAGCAACTGAAAAGATTGTCAAAGAGGAGCTCAAAAATGTTGAGTTTCAATTCACCTGCCGCCCCACACATGGGCGGGGCATGGAAGCGGGTAATTCGATCGATTAAAATGGTACTCAAATCAATTTCCCCGAACGCCAACTACAATGACGAAAGTCTCAAAAATGCCCTTATAAGCGTAGAATACGTAATACGGGCCCACTGACCTTCGTTTCCTTGGAGGCAGAAGACGATGACGCACTTACCCCCAACCATTTATTGTTAGGATCCGCCGACGTTAGGATCAAGCCTCTAGTAACAAAGGAGTCAGACCCAAGACAACGTTGGGGCCAGGCAAACGAACTAGCCGATCTTTTCTGGAAGAGATGGGTGCCAATAATCACCAGGCGATCTAAATGGTTTCCCAAAAAAGTCCTCTGGCTATTGACGACGTCGTAATCGTAGTGGACGAAAATCTGCCCAGAACCCTTTGGCACAAAGGACGTCACAGCCAAAGGTGGCAAAGTGAGATCCGCTACTATTATGCTTTAAAGTAAATGTAAACACCTCATAGCTGTTTACGTGGGGGAGAATGTTACCTCCCCAGTATGTTTTGAATTTCGATCAATTTAATTAAATTTATCGGCTGGATCAAATACCAATCGAGACATCTGGCCGACAACCGAATGGCTTTAAAGCTCTTAAATTTTGTGACTTATAGCCTATTTACACTACGGTGGAGTTATGGAGTTATGGGGTTATTGACATAACCCTGTTTTTTTTACATAGGTTGTGTATAGGCAACTAGATGTGGGCAAAAGTAAGGTACTTTTAGGGCCGTTTTCTCGTCCGTACTGCAATTTGCCTGCCGGGACAACGGAGCGATAAACAAGAAATGGTTTACTCGTCCTTATGTTAGCGCAGGTAGCGACAACTTTTGTCGGGGTACTTCTCCCACCCTTTCAAATTTGTGCAGGTGGATTTGTGCGGACATTTGCCAGTGTTGCCAGACATTCGAGCGTTGTCAATCTGGCTCCACTCTTCATTCGAAAATAGCTGATTCAATTTACAGTTAAATATAAATCAAAATTGTTAACGTAAAAGTAATCCAATTTATTCTAAAAATGAATTTCCGAGCGATTTATTATTAAACTCTGTGGGATATCTTCGAATTGTCTGAAGTGCAAACTTATCTACGCAAATATCAAGCCCAAAGAAATTACTTCGAACATTACAGTGATGAAGAATTTGTTAAAAGGTTTCGCTTGTGTAAAAGCTCGGCTCTATTTGTTTTCCAAAAAATGGTTTTGCGACTCGAATCTAAAGTAAAGTAGTAAGTGCATTCATTTGGTTTAACTAATTTCATCTAATCAAAAACCATTATTACAGGGAAACGACAATACAGCCATTTGTTAAGGGGGGGGTAGGGTCTTTGGCACCAAAAAATAGACTAACTTTGCGATTTTTTCTATAAAAACTAGTTGGATGGATTTAATTCAAACCTTTTGTATATTATTAAGTGTCATTTAAATAATATCCACTAATTTTTATAGCCGATACTATCGGCTAATATATCGGTGGCAAAGCGATTGCTGGAACACTATTAAAACAAGAAAGGAAGCTAGCTTCGGCCAGCCGAAGCTTATATACCCTTGCAGATAATTCCTATTAATTACTAATTTTCCGATCGTTCCTATGGCAGCTATATGATATAGTTGTTCGATATTGATAAAATTAAAATCGAAATTCGAAAACATTTAAAAAGACTCATATCCCAGAGTAGAAAAGAATACAATAAAATTCAACGAAGCAATAATTTATTTCCTATTATATTTCCATTAATTTTCCGATCGTTCCTATGGCAGCTATATGATATAGTCGTCCGATTTTGAAAAAAAATTTATTCGAAATTCAGGATTAGATAAAAAATGGCATTTCCAAAAGTAGGAGGTTCTAGGTTCAAAAACACCCAAGATATACTTTTTTTTCATTTTTTTTATCGATTATTCCTATGGGAGCTATATGATATAGTTGTCCGATCCGGCTCGTTCCGACTTATATACTACCTGCAACAGAAAGAAGACTTTTGGGAAAGTTTTAGCCCGATAGCTTTAAAACTGAGAGACTAGTTTGCGTAGAAACAGACAGACGGACGGACAGACGGACAGACGGACAGACGGATATGGCTAGCTCGACTCGTCTAGTTATGCTGATCAAGAATATATATACTTTATGGGGTCGGAAACGTCTCCTTCACTGCGTTGCAAACTTCTGACTGAAATCATAATACCCTCTGCAAGGGTATAAAAAGGCGTTTGCGGTGTTCACTGTACCTCCGCTAAAAATTATCGGATTTCCATTTTGTTTTTACAATTCGCTTAAGAATTAAAAAAACCCGCCCCCTGGGAAGCCCTTTTTTTAATTTTTTATTTTTAAGAATTTTTTCCGAAAGTCCAAAGTCAAAAATGCGTTTTTCACCTAAAAAAATTGACTTTCGGCCAGAGCTTGCAAATAACTACTAACCGATTTTCCTAAGGCAGTTTGACTCTCGACAAAACCGAAAATAATGTTGCTCACAAACTCTCTCTCTGAGCGGAACCCTTTTTCGTTTTGCTTGTCCGGTTTCGATCCGACCGTTCGGCTCAACCGAACAAAGCAATCGGACTTTCAGTAATCACTCGGTGAGACCCTTTTAAGTTAACAGTCACCTAAAAGGGTTTCTGAAAGACTACTGTTCAATAAAAGTCAGAAAAATGGGTTTTCTCCGGAAAGCGAAAAGTATAGGCCTGCTGTGATATGTGCATGAATGTTACGTAGAAAATCCAGATAATAAAAGCATCGGAATACACATATTTACAAAGATTTTTATTAAGAATTTAGTTTAACAATTAATAAAGAATTTAAGTGTTCTGGACTAAGCTCTTTCCACGGATACTTGCGTGGCTGGAGTAGCAAGTACTACGTGTGCGAGATCCGCAAAAGTGGTGATTTAAATTTTAAATTGTTAAAAAATTGTAGAATATTTCCATTTAAGTGCTTTCCACTCATCTGCAGGCCACACACATTACACGTGGATTTACCATTTTCATATTTGAAAAACAAATGAACTTTTTTATTTTCATCACGGCCCATTTTAACCACAAAACACGGCATACGAGTAGAAGTAGAACTGATTTGTGCTTAGACGAACAGGTCACACACACACACAAAAGACCGTTTTCCTTAACAGACCGAGCAAAGTAGTCAGTAGAAACCGAAACCGAAGTAACTCTAAAAAAAAGGGTTTTGCTCTGAGCGTAACATCTGTTAAGCAAAACCCCTTTTAAGGTGTGAGCTCACTCCCAGTTGTCATAGGTTTTGTAAGTGACAGGTTTTTTCCAATACTTTGAAAAGGTTGACCGATACTTGCAAGCTCTGCTTTCGGCTTAAAAATAAAATATTTAAAGTTAAAAAATAAAAAAAAACGCTTCCCAGGGGGCGGGTTTTTTTAATTCAGAAAAATATGCGACAAATTTGAAAACGATCGGTTGAGCCGTTTAGAAATGCCGATGAACACGGACTTTCAAAACGTGGTTTCGAGAAAAACGAAACGAAAGATGCACTTACGTACCTAAAGTCTTAGAGGTTAGGGTACTAATTTTGGCATAACTTCTAAAGTGTTTGTCCGATTGACTTAAAACCTTTTTTGTATAATCTTAAGATGTTAATCTACAAGAAACAAAATTTAAAAAAAAATCGATTTTTTTTTTGCAAGACCCTACCCCCCCTTAAGCTTCTAATAGCACTTAGATTCCAAGCAAGCGGCAGTTTTCTTATAACTGTTCTACAAGAATTGCCTCCTGTTTATCGGTATATCGGTATTATCGGTATTATTTGGAGTTTTAAATGACGGACGAGAAAACCAAACCCTATTTACCGCCTGGATAAATTTATCCTTCTATTAGCTAAATTCTACTTTGCAGGACGGACGTGAAAATGGCCCTTAGGGTCTTTGGTATTTCTGAGTATTTTTTTGTATTTTTCGGTCTATTTTGTATTCATTTCCTATCGTTGAAGGTCCATCCCTAGTAAAATAAACAACAAAAACAACAAACACTAGCTTTCATTACCCGATATTTGGAGTTAACCCAGTGAAAACACTTTTCTGGAGTAATCGGGTAACTGGCTCACTCGATAGGTTACCCCACATAGTGTGACTAGGCTATTAATTTAACTAATAAAAATACTTTGGAGTACAAAACAGTGCTGTTAGAAGCTTTCATTAAAGGGTCGTCAGTAACAAGGGTTTTGGAATTTAAAACAAGAAAGTAAGATAACTTCGGCTAGCCGAAGTTTATATGGGCAATTCTCTGCTGTCGCACGCGACGTTCGTACGCTTTGCAGGTGAAAAAAAACATCTTCCAGGACTTATTTTCGTTTGGCACTAGGCTCAAATTAAAGGTCTTGATTAGCACTAAAATGCGTGCTAGAGCTGACTTAAAACAACTATTCGTTTTTAAGATATACAAAAAAAACCAAGATTTTCGCACGCGACACCGATAGAAGTGAATTTTTTGAATAGCTGCTTAACTTTCGATTGTAGCGAAACGTGAAGGAATATTTTAGTGCAGTTAATTTTATAGTGTTCCTTGTTCTTTCTTATTTAAGATGTATTTGGTTTGGTTGAAAAATATGTAGAAGTTTTTTTTTTATTTGCATTGAAGTGACTGTCACACGCTACATGTCGCACGCGACAGTTTTTTCCGTCATTTTCTTAGGTGGTTTTTCTGTAACCTTAACGTCAAAAAAACCGTTTAAGAGCCACTTTAAAAAATACCAAAAAATGACTTTTTTGTCCATATTATAGGTATTGTCCTGGAAAATTATCCAAGGATACTGAAATAACTTAGCTCAGTTGAGGATCCATCTAACTAGAACCAAATATCAGTGGAAAATCATATAGAAATCAGTTTTTATCAAGTTTCAAGCTTTTTGGCTTGGTTGACATCCCCAGAGAATTGCCCATATACCCTTGCAGGTATGCCTGTTTAAAATGTTGTTTTTAAATTGTCGAAAACCAAAACGCCTACTTCCTACAAAGTTATAATGTCTTTTTTATTATTTTTATACCCTTGCAGAGGGTATTATGATTTCAGTCAGAAGTTTGCAACGCAGTGAAGGAGACGTTTCCGACTCTATAAAGTACATATATTCTTGATCAGGATCAAGAGGGGAGTCCATATAACCATGTCCGTCTGTCCATCCGTCTATCTGTTTATACGCAAACTAGTCTCTCAGTTTTAAAGCTATCGAGCTAAAACTTTCCAAAAAGTCTTCTTTGTTTTGCAGGTAGTATATAAGTCGGAACGAGCCGGATAGGACATATAGTTCTCATAGGAATAATCGGGGAAAAAATTGTAAATAAATTATATCTTGGTTGTTTTTAAATATAGAACCTCCTACTTTTGGAAATAGCATTCTAATTCTGAATTTCGAATTTAATTTTATCAAAATCGGACGACTATATATGACAAGTTATGACACGGTCATGTCCAAGGACATTTTAAGGACTTGAAATGGATGTGTTTTTGTGAATCATACATATATAGATTTAGATTTTCTGGTACTACATGGTTTTTTTGATGTCATAATACTTCCACAGAATAGAAGTTACATATATAGAACATTAAAAGTCATTTCAAGTCATGTCATGTCATAACTCATATTAAAGGTATTGACTCGAAGGTCAATCCTGTTTTTAGATTTTTGCAATATTTCCTTTGGTTCAAAAGATATTTGCATTCAATTTTTATTTTCAATTTTTAAAATAAAGATCAAAGAATAAGACTTATTTTTAATTTTTATAATAAAAATTGGAAAATAAGACTTATTTTCAATTTTTAAAATAAAGATCAAAGAATAAGACTTATTTTCAATTTTTATAATAAGAGTTGAAAAATAAGACCTATTATACCCGTTACTCGTAGAGTAAAAGGGTATATTGTATTCGTGCAAAAGTATGTAACAGCTAGAAGGAAGCGTTTCCGACCCCATAAAGTATATATATTCTTGATCAGGATCACTAGCCGAGTCGATCTAGCCATGTCTGTCTGTCCGTCTGTCTGTCTGTCCGTATGAACGCTGAGATCTCGGAAACTATAAAAGCTATAGGATTGGTATTTGGCATTAAGATTCTTGGAGCTCCTACGCAGCGCAAGTTTATTTCAAAAAGGTGCCACGCCCCCTCTAACGCCCACAATAGTTTATAAACGATTTTAAAAATTTAAATATTTCGAAAAAGTAAAAATGTAGTTTTGTTGTGTTTATCAATACCTATCGAAATGTAGAAGAAATTTTTTAAATCGGACCATTCGTTAAACAGTTATTGCTGATCAAAGTTTATATCTCCATCTCCATCGCACTCCCTTTAGCCGAGTGACGGGTATTAGATAGTCGAGACACCAACCCGACTTTAGCGTTCTCTCTTGTTTTTAATTTTTATTATAAAAATTGTAAAAAAAAAAAAGGTTTATCTTTTTTTCCCGTTTACCGAGCCAACCTAATTAAGTGGTATTTTTCCCATATTTTTTGGACGCCGTCTTGGCCTTCAATTTTTTAAACTCATAACACTTATTTGCAGTCCCTGATGTGCATAAAGTTAGCAATGCAACTTTTGAAAATGCAAATTTTTTTCTATCGACAATTTGCCGTTATTTATCCGTAAATTATTCGTGAAAGAAAAAAATTTGCCGCTCAATTATTTTTAAAACTCAAAATTTCAAAAATCTGTTTTAATGGGAATTTGCCGTTATTTATCCGTAAATTATTCGTGAAAGAAAAAATTTAGTTGCTCTTGTTTTAACATTTATTTTTTAAAAAGTCGAGTTGTTCTGCTGACGTCGACGTCAAACGTGTAAAATTCCCGCGAATTCTGCGTCCTTAAGGTTCATTATTTTCTGCAGTGAGTCTGAGTCAATATTATTTGCAAGATTTACACATATTCCAAAGTTAAAAACATTTAAACATGAAAAGGGGATGCTGTTTCTCGCAGAAGCAGAATTAGCGGGAATTTTACACGTTTGACGTCGACGTCAGCAGAGCTCTGCTACCATGCGCGTTGTACTTAGCAGACTTAGCAGAACAACTCGACTTTTTAAAAAAATAAATGTTAAAACAAGAGCAACTAAATTTTTTCTTTCACGAATAATTTACGGATAAATAACGGCAAATTCCCATTAAAACAGATTTTGGAAATTTTGAACATTGGTATGGGTGTTCTGCTAAGTTGATATCAACTTAGCAGAACAACTCGACTTTAAAAAAAAAAAATGTTAAAACAAGAGCGACAAAATTCGTGTGGTGTCGTGTTAATAACACGTCGTGTAAATAACACAGGGACTGATACGCATCAAGTTAGCAGAACAACTGTGGAAATTGCAATTTTTTTCCTATTGACAAATTGCCGTTATTTATCCGTAAATTATTTGTGAAACAATTAATTTTGCCGCTCAACTATTTTAAAAGTTAAAAGATGTTCTGTTAACTTGATATCAAGTTAGCAGAACAACTCCTTAAATGTTAACTTTTCCAAAATGTTTTATATAGGACTTTGCCGTTATTTATCCGTAAATTATTCGTGAAAGAAAAAATTTTGTCGCTCTTATTTTAACATTTATTTCTTAAAAAATCATAGTTGTTCTGCTAAATTGATATCAAGTTAACAGTTCAACATTTTAAATGTTAAGTTTTCCAAAATGTTCTTAAATGGGATTTTGCCGTTATTTATCCGTAAATTGTTCGTAACATTATTAACATTTAACATTTATTTTTTAAAAAGTCGAGTTGTTCTGATAAGTCTGCTAAGTAAAACGCGCATGGTAGCAGAGCTCTGCTGAAGTCGACGTCAAACGTGTAAAATTCCCGCGAATTCTGCGTCCTTGAGGTTTATTATTTTCAGCAGTGAGTCTGAGTCAAAATTATTTGCAAGAGTTACACATAATCAAAAGTTAAAAATATTTAAACATGAAAAGGGGATGTTGATTCTCGCAGAAGCAGAATTATCGGGAATTTGACACGTTTGACGTCGACGTCAGCAGAGCTTTGCTACCATGCGCGTTGTACTTAGCAGACTTTGCAGAACAACTCGACTTTTTTAAAAATAAATGTTAAAACAAGAGCAATTAAATTTTGTCTTTCACGAATAATTTACGGATAAGTAACGGCAAATTCCCATTAAAAAAGATTTTAGAAATTTTGAAGTTTGGTAGGGGTGTTCTATTAAGTTGATATCAACTTAGCAGAACAACTCGACTTTTTATACCCTTGCAGAGGGTATTATAATTTTGGTCAGAAGTTTGTAACGCAGTGAAGGAGACGTTTCCGACCCCATAAAGTATATATATTCTTGATCAGGATCAATAGGGGAGTCGATATAGCCATGTCCGTCTGTCCGTCCGTCCGTCTGTCCGTCTGTATGTCTGTTTCAATACCGTTTGCGAGCTCAGTTTAAGAGCTAGCGACTTCAAACTTTCACAGTCGTCCTAAAACATGTGTACGCAGATCAAGTTTGAAAACCGACCCGATCGGACGTCTATATCCTATAGCTCCCATTGGAACAATCGGATATAGCTTTCAAAAAATGAAGATATTTTGCTCAGTGTAAGAGCTATTGACAAGAATCTTTCCAAATCGTATTTTTTTGTGCGTACCTTGATCAGGGTAAAAGCGCGTGCCGATCGGACGTCTATATCCTATAGCTCCCATAGGAACAATAGTGTAAAAAATTAAAAAAAATTTTTTTTTCAATTATAAAATATTTTGTTGTTTTGTTAATTCATGTTGCTTTTCTAGTCAAGTTTTCATTCGTGAAATCTGCAATGGTATTAAAACTTTGGCTTTCCGAAGTTAGCTTCCGTCCTCGTTTTTAAGAAAAAATGTTAAAACAAGAGCAACTAAATTTTTTAACGAACCTTCGAGCCATAAAATCCGGCCAGGATCACCGTCAGAATAGCAAAGAAATAGTTTGAAAGTACTCAGTAAGCAGTGTAAATTCACTTGTGTACTCGCTTGACCATAACACAAATCATTTCCGAAAAACTTTGCCAATATATCATGAGTTTTGGGCCCCAATTCCTTTATAGGTAGGGTCCTGAATTGTTTAATCGATAGTAAGTCATTATATATAACAATCGCAAAGGATATTTTGACTTTAAACTTAGATTTAATTGTTAGCTACCGCCAACTAAAGATTTTGTTACCCATTTGTCATTTTTCTTCCTTTTATTTTATTTTTAGAGAAGTGGTGCTCTTATTTTTTCGTAGTTTTTTCCAGTTTTGCATAGATATTCTTAAATAAGTCGAAAACCTTTTATAAAGCTAACATTTTTTTTCATATTCAAATTATATTTAGTTTTACTATTTAAAACCCGTTTTGAAAAGTTAAAAAAGTTTAAAAATGTGAGTAGAGTGACTAGTTAAAATTTTTTGTGTTAGTGGTGCTATTATTTTTTTCGCAGCAGTACATATATCGGAATGAGCCGGATCGGACCACTAAATCTTATGGCTCCCATAGGAATAATCGAAAAAATTGTCATTTTGTAGGAAGTAGGGGTTTCGATTTTTGACAATTTAATATCAACATTTTAAATATACATATCTGAAAGTATTTATTTTACCTGCGGCTGGCCGAAGCTAGATTCCTTTCTTGTTTTATTTATGAATTCAAATGCTTCCCAATTTTTCCAAACTTTATAAATCTACCGTTAATTATTTTAATTTATACCCGTTACTCGTCGAGTCAAAGGGTATATTGTATTCGAGCAAAAGTATGTAACAGTTAAAAAAAGCATTTCCGACCCTATAAAGTATTTATATTCTTGATTAGGGTCACTAGCCGAGTCGATAAAGCCATGTCCGTCTGTTCGTCCGTATGAATTCTGAGATCTCGGAAACTATAAAAGCTGGGGGATTGGTATTTTGCATGCAGATTCTTGGAGTTCCTACGCAGCGCCAGTTTGTTTCAAAAAGGTGTCACGCCACCTCCACAATCGCTATAAACGATTTTACAAAATTTTAATATTTCGGAAAAGTAGAAGAAATTTTTCAAATCGGACCATTCGTTAAAAAGTTATGCGTGATCAAAGTTTTATATCTCCATCTCCCTCGCACTCCCTTTAGCCGAGTAACGAGTATCTGATAGTCGGGGCACACGACTATAGCGGTTTCTCCTGTTTTGTCACTATGTTTATATACATACGAATATTACCTTGTCGAACGCTACCACACGATATAAGAATGCCGTCATGAGCGTAGCTTACTACGAGAATTTTATTATAATTGTTGACCAGCGATGTCTCTATGTCCTCCGGGCAGCCTCCTGCATGGCACTGCGGTGAATCGTTTACGGGTCCAGTTACAGCCTCAGACAGCACACGAAGGTTTTCGTTAAGTTTAAGTATTTTATTTGTTGCACCCGCAAATAAGACATTGTGCATAAAATCGAAGCTCATATGCGTAAAATAGTTCTTAGATTGAGAGTCTCCACCAATTTCAATATTATTTCCTTTTGAGCGATTTCCATAGCTGGGTGCTGTTAATGGGGCCGTTATTGAAGGCAGGTTAAACTGGGCGACGATGTCATTTGATGGAGAAGACATCTGAGCCGGCATTTCTTTGGCGCAGTTTACGGAATGATGTTGCGAACTGAGTATGATAATAATGCACAGTCCATAAATCATTTGTAGATAGTCCGCAAAATAAAATTCTTTTCGCAGCATATTTATTGTTTTTCTTAATAACTTTATGATCATTTTGTAATGCCTTTTGAACACCAATTCTCCATAACATTTTAAAAAATTACATTTTCAGTTGATTTGTCAGTTTGATTTTTCAAACAGATCGTACAACATACAGGCAAATTAACCTTTTATTTAACCGATACGTATTTTATTTATTTTACAATGTAGTAAATTAAAGCAATAATTTATATTGATATTATTCTTGGTGATATTTCCGATTTTTATAAGAGCGCTTGTTCGACATAATAAACCGTATTTTGTCAGGGTTAGCAAATGTTATTTATAAAAAATTTCCGAAGCAACGCTTAGTGTGTACACTATTAGTCCTAGAGCAGGTCAAACTTATTTTAGTAGTATCGATCTATCGAATACTAGTTCAATCGCCTTGTAATATCCGATTTTCATAGAGTAACATCCATAATGCATTTTCTGGATGACCCATAATAACCTCTTCCCACAGAGCAACAGTTGGGATTTTGAGCAATGGGAACGTCAAAACAATATAGACCCATCGGTTGAACCAGTGTTCCCAGATCAGGAGTTTTGCCCCTAGATCTAGGGGTTTTTTGACGTGCTAGGGGGAATTTTAGGGGGAAAGTTTAGGGGTTTTTTTCAGTCATTTTATTAGCCAATTGTTTGGAAAATAAACACTAAAAAATTAAAAAAAAAAAATACTACTACATACAACATACTTCCAATCCTAACATTTCTACAACGTCATATTGAGATCTTTCTTATTTTATTGTACATGTTCGAAATTAACTGATTTTTAAATTTAGGGGGAAAACTGAATTTTTAAGGGGGAAATATCGGCTTTTTGAGATTTTTTAGGGGGAAAGCCAAATGTTCATCTGGCAAAACTGCGTTGAACGGATGGGTGACTGGATCTCACTAATACTGATGTTCCTATACCATGCTGTTTCTTCTAGATTATGAGATTCGCATATCGCTAGTAAACTGAAAAAAATCGTTTCTTTAAATCAAATTTATTTATTTTTAGTTACCAGCCTTGGTGGTACAAAAATATAAAATGCCGTTATTACTCATTATAAAAGGAAAGTTAAGGTTTTGTGTTTTCGCGTTAACGCCGGTATTAATAAAATATTCATGGCATTCGATTTGGTTCGTTGGATAATAGGGTCTTCCCACAGAGCTCCATCCACCATCTACCATCCGTTGAACGGATGGTCCATCACGTTTTGCCGTTCCGAAAATTTCCCAGCTAGCCCGCCATCCAATTTTGACGGACTTTAACGGACTTTATGCGATAGTTAGGCGATGTTTTTTCTGAGCAACTCTGAATTCTTCCTCTTGACTGTGAAAAATGGAACGTTGACTACGAGAACAAATCAAATCAATGGCGGGAAAAAATTAAATAATGCTCAAGTTAACACGAGTTTTTCATTCGTCAAAAATTCCAACCGTTTCAAACGGATGGACTCTATGGGAAGAGGCTATGACACTATTTATGTATATGCAATAGCTAAAAAGTTATGCACAAAACCATTTTTTTTTTAAGTTTATTTTTAGCTTTTTTAACGATTTTCTTTAAAACTTTAAACTATATAGCCCTTGAGATTCCTTAAATTTTTGTATATAACACATTACTGTATCACATTTAAAAGTTATTTAGAAATGAATAGCCACTTTTGCCAGCTCACAACAATTAACGCTGCCTAAGATTTAATTTTTTATGTGCGTATCAAACTGTATTTTAGGGTAAAGGAATCGTTAAATAGTTTTAAGCCGTTTCATTAATGCAATTATTAAATAAATAATTAAATTTAAATTTAAATGTATATATTTGCTCCTATGAGAGCAAAAGTAAACAATCAAAAACTTCTGATATCAAATAAAAACACCTCTTAACGAGGTAAAAAACTAGTGACGATCGCACCTTTAACATACAAAATTGCTGATATCAAAAATTGTGACGAAAAATTATGCCAATCGTCTTTAAATACACTTTCTAATAGCCTCTTCCCATAGAGTCCATCCGTTTGAAACGGTTGGGATTTTTGACGAATGTGAAACTCGTGTTCCCACAGAACTCCATCCACCATCTACCATCCGATAACAGCTGACTTAAGAGCAGTTCCTCAACTCAACATTGACCAAGGGGGATTTTAACTCGGCAAAACTGGCGCAAAATTGCGTTTTCCTAAACTTATTGTAAAATAATATAATAAATAGCATAAGATAATAGTTTAAAACATATTTGAGTTTTTATAACACATTCTATAACGAGTATGCATACATATTACTGACTGGGGGAGAGCCTAACCTCCCGTACCCCACACCCCGCTCTTACTACGCCTCTGTCTAGCCAATATTAATGTGTAAAATTTGTAAACAAAACCAAATTTGTGCTGTTTTGGTAATTTATAGCAACTTTGGAGCTTTATAGGAGTACATAGTACACTTTTAATTAATATTTGTTAGTATTTACGAATTGCAGTACATATTCTGAGACTTCGCTGCAAACATTGATGTTTTCGTTTGCAGAACAGCTTAAATTTTGGCCCACACATAGCCACCTGTTGGCGAATGCTTTTCCGCTCATAACAAACTAAAAATAAATGAACAATAGCGAAAAAACAATGAAATTGAGCAATATTTAATTTTTTCCCGCCATTGATTTGATTTGTTCTCGTAGTCAACGTTCCATTTTTCACAGTCAAGAGGAAGAATTCAGAGTTGCACCGAAAAAACATCGCCTAACTATCGTATAAAAGAGCCCGTCAAAGTCCGTCAAAATTGGATGGCGGACTAACTGGGAAATTTTCGGAACGGCAAAACCTTACGGACCATCCGTTGAACGGATGGTAGATGGTGGATGGAGCTCTGTGGGAAGACTCTATAAAATTTTCTCATTCGGCACGCTGCAATTGAAAATGCCTGTGAAGGTAGAAAGGCTGGAATAGAATGCTAGGGCGGGCCGATAAATAATAAAGTTAGCGTCGAAACATAAATATTTTCCCATATGGTAAGTGTCTTGGGAGCGGAGAACAGGGTGGTTCCGGTTCCAAATTTGGAACAAATGAGATGCCGACAACGCGCTATGCGTTTTTCTTAAAAACTGACGGCTTTTCGTTAATAGCCTATTCACATTACAGTATATTTTGGGGGAACGTTGGGAAGATGAAATTCAGGTTCACACTACCGTCTATCGTTTGCCGTCTAAATTTTCCGTTTCGAGTGTCAATGTGAATAAAATAAGACATGAATATTTTATTGAATGTGGAAATTTTATTTGCAGAAATCTGACAATTCGACAATGAAATGGACAATGTGGACATGAATCATTTGTTTGTTAAAATATATATATATATATTGTATATATAAAATTTGTCAATGGCTTTGACAATTTTTTTAACATTTATATTTCATAATCCATCTTAAAAAGCCGCATTCTGTCATTAAAGAGAGCATTTCTCGCGACTCCCAATGGCGATCTGCAACTTTGTCGGCACTGCTGTCCATGACATTGGGGCGTAGGCAGGGGGGTTTTCGTGTTAACTACGCCCCCGCACTTCTCTCCGGTTAAAACTTCATGACACTTTCCATTTCCACACTCCACTCAGTGCTGGTCGATGTACTCTTCGAAACTGCAATGTAGGGGAAGATCTCCTATAACTGTTTCAAAAAGTTCTACTAAAATTTACCTGCTCCACCGCCTGGAATTTTTATTTGGAATTTCATTTTCGTTGACATTAAAGTCTTTTCGTTTTAAATTTTTGATTTTTTTATGATGTTTGGTACAAAATATACTAAAAAATACTAGATGAAACAGATGGGATAGGAACATCAAAGGGTTGACGGTGGAATATTTTCAACCGTTTAGCTTGTCAAATTTGTATGACCGTCTGAGACGGTAGACGGTAAACGGTAGATGTTGCCTAATGTGAATAGGCTTTAACCGTACCACATTAGTTAATTAGTCAAATTAATTTCCTTTCCACCGACGTACCGTGCATGTTGGTACAAAGTCTGTGTAATAGCCTCTTCCCATACAGTCCATACGTGTGAAACGGTTGGGATTTTAACGAATGTGAAACTCGTGTTCCCACAGAGCTTCCATCAACATCCACATCCAATAACAGCTGACTTCAAGAGCAGTTGCTCAACTCAAATTTGACGAAGGGGGGTTTTAACTCGGCAAAACTGGAGTAAAATTGCGTTTTCCTTAACTTATTGTAGAATAATATAATAAATTGCATGAGATAAAAGTTTAAAACATATGTGAGCTTGTATAACATATTCTATAAGGAGTATGCATACATATTGCTGACTGGAGGAGAGCCTAACCTCCCGTACCCCACACTCCGCTCTTACTACGCCTCTGTCTAGCCAATATTAATGCTAAAAATTTGTAAACAAAACCAAATTTGTGGTGTTTTGGTAATTGATAGCAACTTTGGAACTTTATAGTACACTTTTAATTAATATTAGTTAGTATTTACGAATTGCAGAACATATTCTGAGACTTCGCTGCAAACATTAATGTTTTCGTTTGCAGAACAGCTTAAATTTTGGCCCACACATAGCAACTTGTTGGCGAATGCTTTTCCACTCATAACAAACTACAAATACTTTAACAATAGCCAAAAAACAATGAACTTGAGCATTACTTAATTTTTCCCACCATTGATTTGATTTGTTCTCGTAGTCATCGTTCCATTTTTCACAGTCAAGAGGAAGAAATCAGAGTTACACCGAGAAAACATCGCCTAACTATCGCATAAAAGAGCCCGTCAAAGTCCGTCAAATTTGGATGGCGGACTAACTGGGAAATCGGAACGTCAAAACCTTACGGACCAGACGTTCAACGGATGGTAGATGGTGGATGGAGCTCTGTGGGTACATTGAGTTAGCAACGAAAGTGGAACTGTGGAAACACTAGGGAATATTATTTTTATAAAAATGTTTAATGCAAAATTGATTAGAATAAAACAAGAAAGGAAGCTAGCTTCGGCCAGCCGAAGCTTATATACCCTTGCAGTTATAATAAGTACCCAAAGTTTAGTCCTCATTCGATCGGTGCTCTTCCTGGGATTCCAAATTTATTTTTGCCTATTAAGGGCCGTTTTCTCGTCAGTCCTGCAAAGTAGAATTTAGCTAATGTAAGGATACATTTTTCCTGACGGCAAATCGGTTTTGGTTTTCTCATTCGTCATTTAAAACTCCAAGTAAAAGGCGAACTAACTAATTGTTAACTAATTAACTAACTGTCAAAAATTAGTCGAAAAACTATCAAAAAATACCATAAAACAGTCCCACTAACAGCTGTAATATAAACAAAATTTCAAACTAATAAATAACCAAGGTAGGCAGAAAAAAAAACTCGCGTTAAAAATTATACCGATAAACAGGAGACAATTCTTGTAGAACAGTTATAAGAAAACTGCCGCTTGCATAGAATCTAAGTGCTATTAGACGCTTAACCCGTGGCTGTATTGTCGTTTCCCTGTAATAATGGTTTTTGATTATATGGAATTAGTTAAACCAAATAAATGCTCTTACTTCTATACTTCAGATTCAAGTCGCAAAACAATTTTTTGCAAAGCAAATAGCGCTGAGCTTTTACACAAGCGAAACCTTTTAACAAATTCTTCATCACTGTAAAGTTAGAAGTAATTTCTTTGGCCTGATATCTGCGTAGATAAGTTCGCACTTCACATTCTACGATATCCCACAGAGTTTAAAGATAAATCGCTCGGGAATTCATTTTTAGAATAAATTGGATTACTTTTACTTTAACAATTTTGATTTATACAACGCTCGAATGTCTGGCAACACTTGCAAATGTCCGCACAAAATTTGTCGCTACCTGCGCCAACATAAGGACGAGTAAACCATTTCTTGTTTATCGCTTCGTTGTCCCGGCAGGCAAATTGAAGTACGGACCAAAAATTATAACGCCTACTTTCTACAAAGTTATATTTTATTTTTGTATATATTTTTGAGATTATTCCTATGCGAACCATAAGATATAGTGGTCCGCTGCGTCTCGTTCCGACATAAGTGTGCCACTTAAGTCATGATATACTTAGATTTAACCGTAGATTTTAACTCAATTTACAAATTGCTCCTTTATTGAAGGACATTCAAAAAACATGAGTATGCCATGTTGTTCGTTTCACTTTTGTTAACAATATTAAAAAACAAGAGAGAACGCTATAGTCGGGTTGGTGTCCCGACTATCTAATACCCGTCACTCGGCTAAAGGGAGTGCGAACGCTGAAGTCGGGTTGGTGTCCCGACTATCTAATAATTGTAACTCAGCTAAAGGGAGTGCGAGGGAGATGGAGATATAAACTTTGATCAGGCTTAACTTTTTAACGAATGGTCCGATTTAAAAAATTTTTTCTGCATTTCGATAGGTATAACTAAACGCAACAAAATTGCATTTATACTTATCAGAAATATTTGAAAATATGGGCGCCAGACACATTTTAGTATGGTTTGTGGGCGACTATGGGCGATTGTGGGCGTTAGAGGGGGCGTGGTGGTCGCCTGAAATAAACTTGCGCTGCGTAGGAAGCCCAAGAATATGTGTTGGTAATCCCAATATTCTAGCTTTTGTAGTTTCCGAGATCTCAGCGTTCATCCGGACGGACGGACGGACAGACGGACATGGCTAGATCGACTCGGCTAGTGATCCTGATCAAGAATATATATACTTTATAGGGTCGGAAAAGCTTCCTTCTAGCTGTTACATACTTTTGCACGAATACAATATACCCTTTTACTCCACGAGTAACGGGTATAACAAGAAAGGAAGCTAGCTTCGGCCAGCCAAAGCTTATATACCCTTGCAGATAATTCCTATTAATCACTAATTTTCCGATCGTTCCTATGGCAGTGGTAAATTCCTACCAGAGCGGATTGACATAAAAATCTAGAAAAATCAGCATAATTCTGAAATAATTAGGAGACGTGTGTGAGGTACAAATTAAAACAACAAACGACCCCAAAGTGCCCCAAAATTCGATTCGTTTTGTTTTAAATTCTTTCTTTTGCCATTTCTCTGTTATAAATGTTGTTAAAATGGTTTAAAAAAATTATGATCATAATCTTATGGCATAGCCGCAACTAACTGCATTTAAATTTTTTGGAAATTCAGCCTCCTTAACCAACTCGCCAATATTTTTCAATTTGTGACGTCACGGCCTCCACATATGTATGTATGTATGTTCTGCTGGCGCACTTTGCATTAAGTCATAAATGTGTGTATGTAGCATTTTAAATGTGACCGTGCAAGGGAAAAAAAATGAAAAAACCACAGTCACAAAAAATTTAAAATGCGCGGTTAAAAAATCGATTATATCTTTTCTTTTGTTTTCAAAAAAAGCATCGAAAACAAAAACATACCGTTTGCCTTCGCTCCATTTAAAGCCTAGTACTCAGTTCGGCTAAGAGTTTTACTAGTCGAAAAATATTAATCTTTTAGTGTGGCCGAAGTTTTTGGAGTTCATCCGCAATGCATGTAGCATGGTTTTACTGGGTTTGTTGACAAACAGCAAAAATCAACTGGCGCCAATTTTAAAATATTACAAAATGTTGAGCCGACCTGGGTTGCAAGATTTAAATTTGCTGATGGCATGGCGATATTTTTGGGGTTTTCTTTCCATTTATATCTTGTTATTGGCACACCGGTTCTGCACAAACACAGCCACAGATTAAATTTTCTATTCTTTGGGCCGCGGCTAAAGGCGTTCATCGGAATTCATCCGCTAAATTTAGTATTTTTTTGGTATTTCCTTACCATTTCCTTAGCTCAACTGAGTACAGCGGTGGGAAAAAGTCCCAGCTAAATGCGTTAGCTACCTATTTGCCTCTCGCTTACTCCTATGGTTAGCTAGCAGTTTTCGTCGTACTGAGTACTAGGCTTTAGTAATGTCAAGCGGCAATATTCGCAGATTCTCCTCGGTGTCCAAGCCTCTTCAAGATTTGGTTTAATGCGAAAGTAGAGGAAATATCGATCTTCTACCTCACTGTCAATGTATTGCTCATAATAAATTTACCACACACATTGCAAAAAGTGTCTGGACCATTTAAGCAATTGTATTCCTTAATTTTATTCATTATCAATTACACAATCACAAGCACAATCCTCTTTTCTTATTCGTAGTCTTATTTTCGTTTTTTGATACTGCAGAACTTATTAAAAAAAGCATGCTCTTTTTTAAAGTATGGTTATTTCATAAGAATGATTTATTCAAATGGATATTACCTATTAAAAATACTCACAGTCATAACGCAAGCAATTTTATATTTTTAAAGGAATTTTTAAAAATTAAATTCATTTTTATAATTTTCTAGCTTTTAAATATCTGATTTTGCTATTTTTTGACCCGGCTGCCATCACCACTCATTTTTGTTTACATGTCGCCGCCTAGGATAAAACTAAAATTTGAACTTTGTCAACCGAAAAAAGTTGAAAATCCGAACTTTAAAAATCCACCATAAATCCAATTTTTTATGAATTTGGGCCATACTCGGCTTGTTTTGTCCGGTGGGATGTGAACTTTAAGTTTGTACCCATTATAATTTTTCAACGGATTTATTTCGAGTTTTTACGATACATACAGCCGACCTACAGAGGACCAAAAAACACATTTTTCATCTTTGTCGAGCTGCTGCGCTGCCATTACTTATCCAATCATATTGATCTTTATGGCAAAGTTAAGCTCTGATCTATTGACTTTATAATGAAACAAAAACTGGCCCAATTGGGTGGATATTTGCCGAGATATAGGAAGAAATTCGAAAAAAGTCCGATATTTAACATTTTGAACTTTAAAAAATCTTTAAAAAAAACTGTGCCATCGAAAAAAAATTAGTGGTATTTTCGTGATTTGGGGGTCGAACACTAACAGAATTTGCCATCAATTGCCTTGGAGCAGTTTGGCTGTAAACTAGTGTAATTGTTATCGGTGTGGTCAGCCAGGTCAGATCCGAGACACAGTGCAAAATCGAGGTCGAGGTAAAACAGGAGAGCAACGCTAATGCCGTTCACGTAGAGAACGCAGCTACTAAACCAAAAAGCGAGTTTACGGCTTCAGGCCTTGAATTAAAAGTAATCAAATCTTCAGTCGTTCAATTCAAAGGACTCGTCGACACAGGCGCAGATGTATGCCTGATGCGCAGGAACATTTACCTCAAACTAGGCAACGAAACTCTCACCGGAAAAGAAAAGTGCTTGACGGGAATAGGCGAGAGTCAAGTGTTAACTTTCGGGAGCATTGCCACACCTGTGGAAATAGACAACATGCACATGAAGGTGGAGTTTCACTTGGTTCCGGATGAGGACATGGGCTTCGACGCTATTTTGGGCAGAACTATCCTGGACATTGTGGACATGAAAGTTACCAAGGAAGGCACTGAGTTTATGCGTCGGAATGAATCCAAAAGTAACGAAGACAAACAAGTCAATTTTGAATCAGAGTTTTTACAAGATTTCAAGGGCATGTGTGCAGAACAGGTAGCTGTTTCCGATCACGTTGATTTTTCCCATTTAAATCAATCGCAGCAGTCTGAGGTCAAAAGTTTGATTGAAGAATATGTACCCGTGCGCAACGCAAATGCTCCGGTACACATGAAAATCATTTTGAAGGATGAAATACCTGTCTATCAGCATCCACGTCGATTACCAGTCTGTGACCAGAAAACAGTTGACAATCAAGTTGAGGATTGGCTTGCTGAGAAAATAATCCAACCAAGCACCTCAGAATACGCATCGCCGGTAGTTTTGGTGTCCAAGAAAAACGGGAAGAAGAGACTGTGCTCTGACTACCGAAAACTTAAGGAGAAAATTATCCGAGACAATTTCCCGATGGCTCATATGGAGACCGTGCTAGACAAGCTGCGAGGTTCCAAGATATTCACTACTTGGGATCTAACAAACGGCTTCTTTCACGTTCCTATTGAACCAGGTCCTCGAAAGTACACTTCATTTGTAACCCAATCTGGACAATTCGAATTTCTTTTTGTACCATTCGGCATATCGAATTCACCTGCGGTTTTTACCAGATTCATCATGGCAGTTCTTAGGGAGCTGATCACCACCAATGTCGTCGTTGTTTACATGGACGATGTAATCATACCCAGTCAGGACTTTGAAGAAAGACTTGCTAAATTAAAAGACGTCTTGGAGGTTGCTTCTCGGAACGGTATCAGTATCAGTATCCAGTATCAACTGGAGCAAGTGCCAAATGTTGCACAGTAAAGTACAGTTTCTAGGATACATAATTCAAAGTGGAACCATCACCCCAGGTCCGGAGAAAATTCAAGCTGTGAAGGAGTTCCCCGTACGACATGACAAAAAAGTGATTCAGCGATTCCTAGGTCTAACTTCTTATTTCCGCAAGTTTATAAACGGATACGCATCCATTGCCAAGCCCTTGTCGGACTTACAGAGATGCGATTCAAAGTATGAATTCGAAGAGAAACAACAATTGGCGTTTGAAAGACTGAAGACTGCTCTCATTAGCGAACCAGTCCTGAAGTTGTATAATCCAAATTTACAAACGGAAATCCACACAGACGCGTCCAAGTACGGTTTTGGCGCATTCTTACTGCAAAAGGACCCTGTAGACAGGGCTTTCCATCCAGTCCAATACATGAGCCGAAAGACATCACCATTCGAGGAAAAATACGATTCGTACGAACTGGAAGTACTGGCTATTATCGGAGCTCTAGTCAAATGGCGTGTTTATGTGTTGGGCACAAAGTTTAGAATCGTAACTGATTGTAACGCGTTCAAAATGACAATGAACAAAAAGGAAGTTCCTCTTCGCGTAGCTCGTTGGGCTTTATATTTGCAGGACTTCAACTACAACATCGAGCATCGTTCAGGGACTCAAATGAAACATGCTGATGCTCTAAGCCTAGTCTCGTGTTTCTTTTTGTCGGACTCCATAACTCATCGCTTAAAGGAAGCCCAGTGTTGCCACTCCGTGTGGCAAAAGACAACACCAAATAGAATATTCATTTAAACTATGCTTTTAGTTTATTTTAGAACAAATTATAAAGTCTAATCGCAAGTTTTGTACAGAAAATGAAGATAAATTTATTAAATTGTGTTGTCGCGCCGTCTTCTTTACACAAACTGAAACTCGGTGATGGGCGACGCGATCTCGTGATAAGGCATAAATATCGAAAGCGGGCTGATAAGTTAAAGGGTGAATGGCGATAAATTTAAATGGATTTTAATGAACTAGCAACATCCCACCCACCGTAAAACAACTATGGAGTTTTACCCAATACATCCAAAACTGCTAGCTTTGATACTGGTTGATTATCCTCGCAAATAATAACGACATCTCCAACGGAGATCGGCTTGGTTTGGGAATGCCATTTTGTTCGTCTAGTCAAAGTCGGCAAGTATTCTTTTATCCATCGCCTCCAAAAGTGATCCTTTAATTGTTGAGCAATTCGGTATTGCTTGCGATGACAAAAGTTGTTGGCGTCGCCTGGGGTTTGGGTTGAATTAGTTGTCCCAAGCAAAAAATGATTAGGCGTTAAAGGATCCGGATCATCAATGTTAACGGGAAGATGAGTCAAAGGACGGCTATTTACTATATTTTCAGTTTCAATTAGCAAACTCCTTAGCGTTTCAACGTGGGGAGCTTTCTCCTTAAGCGTTACACTCAGAACACGTTTGGTTGATCTCACCAAGCGTTCCCAGCATCCGCCTGAACTGGGATTTGAAGGGCAATTGAACTGCCAATCAATTGCTTTATTTGCCATTTCCGATTTGATATAATCCCAGTCAAAGAGATCTTTGATCTTTTTTAGCTCATTATCGGCACCAACGAAATTTGTTCCCATGTCTGATTTTATAGTTACAGGGATACCTCTTCTATTTACGAAGTTTCGTATGCACAAAATGCATGCGTCGGTGGACAAATTGGCAGCCAGCTCCAAATGCATGGCTCTTACGGTCAAACACGTAAAGAGTGCAACCCATCTTTTTTCTTGTCGCCTTCCAATGGTGACGAAAACTGGGCCGAAGTAGTCTAGTCCTACAAATGAGAACGGTCGTTGATACGGTGTCACTCTCTCTTTGGGCAGTTGACCCATTAAAGGAGTGATTGGTTTGGCTTTGCAATTCTTACAATGTTGACAAAGTGATTTTGCCCGATTAACCGCTTTTCTTATATTTGTGATCCAGAACGTGCGTCTTATTTCGTTCACAATGGTCTCGTCATTTTGGTGATGGTATGCCTCATGATACCATTTAACGATAAGTTCGGTGAAGATATTTCGGGACGGCAATATTATTGGCTGGCGTTGAGATATTGGAATGTCGATGGCATAATCCAGTCTTCCCGCAACCACTAAAACTCCATGAGCATTTAGATTCGGAGAAAGGCTATAAATGGCACTGCTCTTGGCTACAGATTGAGATCTTTGTAACTCAGCCACCTCATCTGAGTATACTTGATTTTGTACCAACTTGCACAATTTTAATTCCGCGAGGAATAATTCATGGGCAGATAATTCTCCTTTCTCCCTTTCTTGAATCCGTTTTTGACAATTGTTTACGAACCTCAAGCACCATCCCATCATGCGTTTCAATCGAAGATAATTCGAGAATCGGCTGATATCTATAAACTGGGTAGTTTGAACAGTCATGGTAGTTTTACGCCTCTCTGTGCCGTCATCTGACGAAAAGCTGAAGTCTATCGTAGGCCAAGAGTCCTTTTCAGCAAGCAAAAACTCTGGACCGCTTATCCATTCGCTTCCGGTAACGTATTTTGGACACTTGGTGAATTTTGTTGCCTTGTCTGCTGTGTTTAAGTGCGTTGGCACCCAGCTCCAATCTGTTTCAGATGTCGTTTCAAGAATTTCGCTAACCCGATGAGCAACAAATGGCTTAAACTGTCGATGATCTGACCGAATCCAAGAGATGACAGTTCGGGAGTCTGACCACAGTGTTGTTCCATTTACTATGACATCATGATTATCTAAGATGGTCTTTCTCATACGCGTACCCAACACTGCTGCTTGCAACTCAAGCCTGGGAATTGATAACATTTTTAACGGTGCGCATCTGGTCTTACCAGCAACAAAGACTAATTTTGTATCTCCGCCACAAGATATGCGCCAGTATGCTACAGTTGCAAAGGCCTGTTCGCTCGCATCAACAAAAATATGGAGCTGTATGTTATCTTTAGCTGACAAAAATTCTGGTAGATAGCACCTACTTAATTCAAACTGCTTTGCCTTTTCCAATTCAAGTACCCAAAGCTTAAACTTGGAAAACAAATTATCCGGTATCAAGTCGTTCCAATGTATTCCAGATCTCCAAACATCTTGTATCAAGATTTTGCCATGTATCATTAGATCTGCTAACATACCAAAGGGATCATATACAGACATAACCAAACTCAGCAGTTGGCGTTTAGTGGGGCACTTCAGTCCTTTAACAATTTCTTTATCCACTCGGTTTAGCTTGAGATCAAATACGAACTTGTCAGACCGACTATCCCAGCACATTCCTAAAATCTTGTCTGTCGTGTCGCTGTCTAGTTGGACAGTCGGTGCTACCAACTCGTTTTCCTCCGTGTTGTTAAGGGACTGCTGAATTATCTTTGAGTTGGAAACGAAACCTCTGAGCTCAAACTTTCCCAACTTATGGACCCTCTTGACTTCCCGGCTGATTTGGAGGGCATCATCTTCAGACTCGAAACTAGCTACGAAGTCATCCACGTAATGCTTCGTTTGAATGGCATCAATTACTTGGTCCCTGTAAATCTCAGCGTTTTCGGCGTTAATATTTTTTATCTATTGAGCACATGATGGCGAGCATGCTGCTCCAAATATAAGGACTGTCATCTTGTATGTATCAACCTGAGCATCGCGATTACCATGTCTCCAAAGAAATCTCAAAGAATCCTGATCTTCCTTACGGACTTGCACTTGTAAAAACATTTCCTTTATATCAGCACATACTGCTACCTTGCCTTGCCGGAATTTAAAAAGGATCGTCGTCAATGGTGGGTTTTCATCAGGTCCTTTTAAAAGCATGGTATTCAGGGAAATGCCGTTGATCGTAGCCGCTGCATCAAATACCAATCTCATCTTTTTTGGCTTGTTTATATTAATAACACCAAAATGGGGTAAGTACCAAGTACGCGGTCCAACGAAAGCGGCTTCTTGATCCGACATTTTAACTGCATATCCTTTATTTATGAAATCCATAATGGCGTTATCATATTCCGCCATCTTTCCAAGTCCGTGCATTTTGTTTTCTACGCCCTGCAGCCTTTGCAGAGCCATTTTGTAACTGTCCGGAAATTTGATCACATCCGCTTTCCAAAGAAGTCCAGTTTCATAACAGCCATTTAGTTTCCTAGACGTGTTTTTTAATATATCCCTGGCTCTGGATATACTGGCAGATTCTAAGGGCTTTATTGGTATTTTTACACCGAAGTTTGTAAAGTAATCTGCAATCATGTCATGGATCTCTTGTTCATTGCTATCTTTTTTGGAGCATGCGTGTAAAACTACCGATACTCGTGGTGATCCTTTCTTTTGGTCATCGGCTGAACCATAAATAAGCCAACCCAACGGTGTCTTGGCTGCGATTAGGTTTGTATCTAGATATACACTTTTTATGTTTGCTATTAAGTGACAGTTGTTAATTCCTATTAACATCATAGGTTCTGCATTTGTAAATCCGTTTATTGGTAAGTTTCTCAGCAGTGCATACTTCTCAGTGAGCTTCTCGACATCAACCGACTGCAAAGGTAGATCTAGAGTTGGAACTGAGTTTCCAACAATACGCATCCATTTTTTATCAGCTCCATATGCTCTTATACGAAGATTGCATTCCATCGACAAAAACTCCTTTGCATGATTTTCTATCCAGTTTAAAGTTAACTTTCTTTTTGGCTCAAGTACGCCCAGACTATCTGCTAATTTCTCATTTATTAATGAAGCAGACGAACCTTCATCTAAAAATGCGTACGTCTGTATAATTTTATTATTTGGCCCCAACATTTCAACGGCCAAAATCTTGAACAACAATTGTGGAGTTGCTGGCTTGTGTTAATCGTAGCTTCTTTGGGCTCGACTTTCTCTTCTTTTTGAGGATCTTCTGAATGTAAAGACGTATGGTGGTTTTTCTTGCATCCATTCTTCTTACACTCCCGCTTATACTTGCAAGCTTGCAGTGTGTGCCCACGCCGAAGACAACCAAAACATAAACGAAGATCCTTTATCATCTTCCACTTTTCTGGAATATCAGCCTTTAAATAGTGTTCACAGGTATACAGATAATGTTCACCCTGACATTGATAGCACTCCATCTTGTTCACTTTAGTTTCATTCTTGGAAGAATGTAAAATTGATTTCAACGGACCCTTTTGCTCATTCTTCGTCTGTTTGGTATTTACCGGTGCTGATACTGTTGCCCTTGCAATGCTTCTTGCCATAGTGCTCAGCCAATTGCTGAAGTGATCTAAATTTGGATAAGGCTGAATTTGCGATGAATGCTCGATCCATTGAACCCGCTTACTGAGTGGCATTTTACCTACTTAGATGCAAATAAGACTATCTTTTCTAAGTTATTCTCTGTTACCGGCGTTATTTGGTTAACCATATTCATCTGACTGTTAATTAACATTTCTGGCCTTCCATATGTAAACTGAAGCTGCTCTATAATGTACCTTACATTAGCCGGATTAATTAATAGACCCTTAACCTCTTCTCTAGCCACTCCCTTTAGACTTTTCTGCAATCGTAAAAGGTTCTCCAAATTTGTTTACCCATATGCGTTCGATGATTCCCAAAACATAGTTGAGAATACAGGCCATGCTTCTGGATTTCCATTGAATTCTGGTAAATCTATTAGTTTTCTTGGATGTATATTTCGGGAGTGCTGTTGTACAACCATGTTACTATTAATGTCACCAATACCATTCCAATTAACCCCATTAACATTATCAGACCCGTACATACCGACATTTCTAGTTTGACGACCGAATGTTTCTCCAGTAATGACAGAACCATGACATCCTCCAGTAGGGCCTCGACCAAATGCTTCTTCGTTAAATGCGTTCGCGCCTCTATTAGCGCCAGCAACAGCGCCTAGCATATGCGCTGATCCAATGGTTCCATGAGTTTAAGCGCCTCCATGAGCGCCAAGATTGTCTGCGCCTCCAGTAGCGCCCTGAGTATTAGCGCCTCCATGAGCGCCAGCAACAGCGCCTAGCCTATGCGCTGATCCAATAGCTCCATGAGTAAAAGCGCCTCCATGAGCGCCAAGATTGTGTGGATCTCCAACTGATCCATGAACAAGTGCGCCTCCAGTAGCGCTACGAGCATAAGCGCCTCCATGAGCGCCAAGATTGTGTGCGCCTGCATATGCGCCAGGATTGTCTGCGCCTCCAGTAGCGCCAAGATTGTGAGGATCTCCAACTGATCCAGGAACAAGTGCGCTTCCAGTAGCGCCATGAGTACAAGCGTCTCCATGAGCGCCAAAATTGTCTGCGCTTCCAGTAGAGCCTTGATTGTGTGTACCTCCATTAGGGCCAAGATTGTTTGCGCTTCCACGAGCGCCAAGATTGTGTGCGCCTGCATATGCGCCAGGATTGTCTGCGCCTCCAGTAGCGCCAAGATTGTGAGGATCTCCAACTGATCCAGGAACAAGTGCGCTTCCAGTAGCGCCATGAGTACAAGCGTCTCCATGAGCGCCAAAATTGTCTGCGCTTCCAGTAGAGCCTTGATTGTGTGTACCTCCATTAGGGCCAAGATTGTTTGCGCTTCCACGAGCGCCAAGATTGTGTGCGCCTGCATATGCGCCAGGATTGTCTGCGCCTCCAGTAGCGCCAAGATTGTGAGGATCTCCAACTGATCCAGGAACAAGTGCGCTTCCAGTAGCGCCATGAGTACAAGCGTCTCCATGAGCGCCAAAATTGTCTGCGCTTCCAGTAGAGCCTTGATTGTGTGTACCTCCAGTGGGGCCAAGATTGTGTGCGCCTGCACATGCGCCAGAAACAAATGCGCCTCCATAAACGTCAATATTGTCTGCGCTTCCAGTAGCGCCATGAGTATTAGCGCCTCCATGAGCGCCAAGATTGTGAGGATCCCCAACTGATCCAGGAACAAGTGCGCTTCCAGTAGCGCCATGACTGTGCGCGTCTACACGAGCTAATGTACGCTTTGTATTTTCTTCCATAATTTCACAAGCCGATCTGATTTCACTTTTGCACATCGTCATCAATAGGTTCTCCATAAGAATAACTTGATTTGCCTGACCATCACATAGGCTATTAACTCGTGCAGTTAATTCTGTTTGAGCATCTTTAATGCTTTTCATCATATCCATCATATTCAGAAACATGTCATTTTCCGGAACCTTCTCTTTTAGATCCAAGATTGTCTGATCCTTGTCGGAATCCATCTCGTCTTCTGATTGATCTCGACCTTTTGGCGTCGGTGTAGAAGTACTAGCCATTTCGCTCGAATCAAATCGCAATTTTTTCTTGCTGCGCAAATTCATCTATACAATTATTGAATTTCACCAGCTTTGCCAATATTTCGCAATTCTAACTGCGCACTTTGACGGTCTACTATTACAAATTTAATAAAGATGTTGCCACTCCGTGTGGCAAAAGACAACACCAAATAGAATATTCATTTAAACTATGCTTTTAGTTTATTTTAGAACAAATTATAAAGTCTAATCGCAAGTTTTGTACAGAAAATGAAGATAAATTTATTAAATTGTGTTGTCGCGCCGTCTTCTTTACACAAACTGAAACTCGGTGATGGGCGACGCGATCTCGTGATAAGGCATAAATATCGAAAGCGGGCTGATAAGTTAAAGGGTGAATGGCGATAAATTTAAATGGATTTTAATGAACTAGCAACACCCAGATTAACGACGATTAGACAAAAGCAGTTCGGAGCCTTGTAGAAAAGGATGCATACCAGGACTTCTATATCCAGAATAACGTTCTCTTCAAAGACCCGATTCGGGAGCTAGTGGTAGTACCTTCTAATATGGAAAATGAAATAATTCAGAGCGCGCATAACGAAGGGCACTTTTCTGCCAAAAAGAGACAGTATATCATCGAACGGCCGTATTTCATTCCCAAGCTCAAAGATAAAACAGAGCGAATCGTCGAGAGTTGCATTAGATGCATAATCGTAAATGCCAAAGCAGGCAAGAAAGATGGATTTCTAACATCAATCGACAAAGGTGATTTATGCCGTACCCTCACTGATGTACATACTGTAGTATTTTTTCGGTATTCAAAAAAATGCTATTTCCTGTCCGCACGGGACAGCATTTAGCATTCAGCATTTATTATTTCGAAAACAGATGTGCTTTGCTTTTAAATTCAAAATATTCAATGCTATCTAAAATTATCTTATTTTTGTCATGTGTTTTCTGCTGAAAATTAAAAAAAAACAGCTATAAAAACTGCATAGGCACGGAAACACAAAGGAAAGCGTTGAACGCTTTTCATGAGGAAGACATTTTTCAAAACCTGAAATATGGGCATAATTTCTCAAATACTACTATCCGCAAGCAGGAGATTTGAACAATCAAATGTATTGACCATGGAGAATAAAGATTTGAATGTTCTATTAAGCTTTTGTTTGCATTATATATTGCATTGTCTTTATTGTTTATTATTTAAGCTATACATGCTTAGATATTTTTTTTGATAATTTTATTGTTGATTTGGCAATCTTTCGGTGGTCTTATCGATATGGTGGTTTGTTGCCTCTTACTTCCTGTGACAAAACTAAGGGGCAAACGATTGGTCAGGTTTTGTTACCTGCACTTATATGCAATTTTTTTTCTGCAGAAAAATCATCTATATTGGGCCTTGATTATTTCGAAAATTTTGCGATGGTCGTTTAGTCGATAGTCAAAAAATACTCAGATATTTGGTATTTTAGGCACGAGAATATCGAAATGTAGTAGCATTTATTGTCAAATGCTCTTCTCTCCCACCTCTAGAACCACTTGAAAATATATGGGAAAAATGTAACATATACCAATAAATGTCAAAATGCTACATTCAGCTCTAGTGAGGAAACGGCATTACCCATCATTACGTACCACATCGATCACGTCGGTCCCATGGAAATGACGACCAAGCGCTACAATCACATCCTTGTCGTAGTAGACGGATTCTCAAAATATGTCTGGCTATACCCAACTCGTAGCACTGGTGTAGACGAAGTTCTAAACTGTCTAGATAAACAAGCTGTACATTTTGGAAATCCTTGCCGCACAGTGTCCGATAGAGGCACTGCTTTCACATCTCTCGCATTCAAGGAATATTGCGAGTTACAGAACAAACAGCATCTGCTCATAGCGACAGGTGTACCACACGGAAATGGCCAAGTCGAAAGACTTCACAAGATCGTCGTACCAATGCTAGCAAAGTTGAGCTACGAAAGTCCATTATCTTGGTATAAATACGTGGGACGAGTTCAGCAGATTATCAATAGCACTGAGCCCAGAAGCACCAAGATTACACCATTTAAGCTTTTAACTGGAGTTGATATGCGCTTAGCCGGCTGCAATGAATTGAAGGACTTGATGCAGGAGTTTGCTGCAAAGGATCTGGATGAAGAAAGAGAGAAGTTTCGCCAAGCGGCCAGAGAGAACATCAAGAAAATCCAAGACGAAAATAAGAAAGCATTTGATTCAAAGCGGAAACAAGAGAGAGTCTATCAACTTAATGATTTGGTAGCAATTAAGAGAACTCAGTATGGTGTCGGATTAAAGCTTAAGGGAAAGTTTTTAGGGCCCTACAAGGTTGTTGCAGTCACGAAGTAGAACGTATAGGCGATTCAGAGGGTCCATTTAAGACGTCTACGGTTTCCGAGTACATGAAACCTTGGTCAGGTCCATTCGAGGCGAATGAACAGTCAGGAGGGCCGATTGTGGGATTTGAATCTGGCGGGTCTACTACACGGCACACTCGAAGCGGGTTAAGCTATATGGCAACTCTTAATCAGTTCGCCATTTAAAATACAATAAAGTACTCGATTCCTTTAAGGCCGCCGATGCCTACACGAGTGAGCGTCGAGTCGTCGTTTAGCGTTCGTGAAGAGAACAAGATCGTTTTGTGTGTGAAGGAATACCGATTCCGGAAGAACTTTGTAAAACTAATATAAGCACTTTATGTTTAAACTTAATCCCAATAAACATAGTATGTGAATATAACAATTTTCCTACATTAATCCAAATAAAAGTGTGCAAATAAAAAGTCAAGCGTACAGTGAGAAAAAAAGTCAGTGAACAGTGAAAAATAAATTAAATTAAATAAATTCCAAAATTAAATTCAAATTAATTTCCCACAAAAAGGGAACCGAAAAATTAAGTGTTCCGCCAATTTAGGCAATACTGATACTGATTTTTTTAATTGTATAACCGCTGTGACAAATATTTGCATACATTATTTAAAAATCCAAATCCAAATACAGTCCACAATAAATCAAAAATTCAAAACACATACCCGCCGGAAAAATTTAAAATACAAATTTTCCGCCAAATTGATTACCAAGCCGACGTGAAATAACTTTTGAGTCTCAGTGTGTTTTTTTTTCCTATTCTCCACTGTTCAACATACATTCACACATACATACATGCAAATTCCCGAAGTTCCCGCGCATTCCAGCATCTCTCATACATAGCCCGCAAAAGGGGCTTTATGCACGAGATCATTTTGGGCATTTGTGTTATCTAATAGCCTCTTCCCATACAGTCCATCCGTGTGAAACGGTTGGGATTTTTGACGAATGTGAAACTCGTGTTCCCACAGAACTCCATCCACCATCTACCATCCGATAACAGCTGACTTAAGAGCAGTTGCTCAACTCAACATTGATGAAGGGGGATTTTAGCTCGGCAAAACTGCCGTAAAATTGCGTTTTCCTAAACTTATTGTAGAATAATATAATAAATAGCATAAGATAATAGTTTAAAACATATCTGAGCTTTTATAACACATTCTATAACAAGTATGCATACATATTACTGACTGGGGGAGAGCCTAACCTCCCGTACCCCACACTCCGCTCTTACTACGCCTCTGTCTAGCCAATATTAATGTGTAAAATTTGTAAACAAAACCAAATTTGTGCTGTTTTGGTAATTTATAGCAACTTTGGAGCTTTATAGGAGTACATAGTACACTTTTAATTAATATTTGTTAGTATTTACGAATTGCAGAACATATTCTGAGACTTCGCTGCAAACATTGATGTTTTTGTATGCAGAACAGCTTAAATTTTAGCCCACACATAGCAACTTGTTGGCGAATGCTTTTCCGCTCATAACAAACTACAAATAATTCAGCAATAGCCAAAAAACAATGAAGTTGAGCATTATTTATTTTTTTCCCGCCATTGATTTGATTTGTTCTCGTAGTCAACGTTCCATTTTTCACAGTCAAGAGGAAGAATTCAGAGTTGCACCGAAAAAACATCGCCTAACTATCGCATAAAAGAGCCCGTCAAATAGCCTCTTCCCATACAGTCCATCCGTGTGAAACGGTTGGGATTTTTGACGAATGTGAAACTCGTGTTCCCACAGAACTCCATCCACCATCTACCATCCGATAACAGCTGACTTAAGAGCAGTTGCTCAACTCAACATTGATGAAGGGGGATTTTAGCTCGGCAAAACTGCCGTAAAATTGCGTTTTCCTAAACTTATTGTAGAATAATATAATAAATAGCATAAGATAATAGTTTAAAACATATCTGAGCTTTTATAACACATTCTATAACAAGTATGCATACATATTACTGACTGGGGGAGAGCCTAACCTCCCGTACCCCACACTCCGCTCTTACTACGCCTCTGTCTAGCCAATATTAATGTGTAAAATTTGTAAACAAAACCAAATTTGTGCTGTTTTGGTAATTTATAGCAACTTTGGAGCTTTATAGGAGTACATAGTACACTTTTAATTAATATTTGTTAGTATTTACGAATTGCAGAACATATTCTGAGACTTCGCTGCAAACATTGATGTTTTTGTATGCAGAACAGCTTAAATTTTAGCCCACACATAGCAACTTGTTGGCGAATGCTTTTCCGCTCATAACAAACTACAAATAATTCAGCAATAGCCAAAAAACAATGAAGTTGAGCATTATTTATTTTTTTCCCGCCATTGATTTGATTTGTTCTCGTAGTCAACGTTCCATTTTTCACAGTCAAGAGGAAGAATTCAGAGTTGCACCGAAAAAACATCGCCTAACTATCGCATAAAAGAGCCCGTCAAAGTCAGTCAAAATTGGATGGCGGACTAACTGGGAAATTTTCGGAACGGCAAAACCTTACGGACCATCCGTTCAACGGATGGTAGATGGTGGATGAAGCTCTGTGGGAAGACCCTATAACGTTCCAAGTGCTCTTTATTCCGAGCCATTCCAAATAAATAAAATAAAATAAAAATCCAAAATAAATACCAAGCTCAATTCTAATAAACTTAAATAAATACTGAGAGTTAAAAAATTAAAAAAAAATCCCTCATCGCTAGAGTTCCAAAAAATTAAATAAAATACCACCACATCCCAGAAACCAGTGGAATCAATTTATTAACATTGTTCCCGATTTGCGTCCGAACTAACTAGTTACCGCGTCCATTCCAGTATTTTTATTTAGTTATTGAGTTTGGTATATCCATATATCTATATGATCATTTTTTCTTTTGGGGAGAAAAAAGAAAAAGTTACAAAAAATACCATCTGCATACCACTGCAAAGTATTTTTGTTTGTCTCCGAATAGTTTTTTTAAATAGAGAAAAATACTAACAATCACCATACACTGCCGGGGACAGCCAATCCCATTCTAATTCGGCCATCCACCCCTCATAAAATACTCAACGAAAAAAAATACTTCATCAAGAACAATATTTTTCATTTTGTAGTATTTTTTGGTATTTTTTCTATTCTTGTTCCATCGTTCCACCAAAAGCCTGGGGAATATTTTCACAATAATTCAGCCACGCATATCGACTGTTTTAGCAGTTCGAGACCCTATTTCCACCAGTCCAGAAGTGGGTCAGTAATTGTTTCCCTGATTTTGTCCAAAATATTCAATCCTAACAGTATCCCAGTTTGGTATGTCCGGGGAAAGTTCTAATAAACTATCCCCTGTTCCATCACCGAAAATACCAAAAATCGCCGTAAGGACGCCCACACCTACAAAGGTCAAGACGCCAATTCCTAAAAGAGCTCCTTCTCCTATCGAAAGATCCACGCGAGCCAGCACAAAAATGGTTGCAACGGCTGCCGAACTCGCCTTAAACCAATTTATTGAAGTCTCGGATCGACTTTCCGAATTGGAATCGCGAATAAATATTCCTCGGCGGTCCCTCCTACGTTGTCTGTCCTCAATATTCGCCGAGACGAAATTAAAGAGGTATGGGTCCGCATCAAAAAAGAGTACGATGCGTGTACAGCACGTGCCTTGTAGCAGCCGGAGAAAGTGCAGCTGACAGCTTGCCAGTTCTCAAGGCTAAGTACGGTTACTGCTACAGCGCGTACGAAAGGTGCGGCGCCCAAATAGCAGACCAAATAGCGCAGACTCCGCAAAATCCGCAAGCTACCTCCACTCCAGATACTCCTCAGACATACATTCCGTCAGGCTGCCACCTTCCGCCGTGCGATACCGAGGTTTTTACCGGCGATTATCTTCGTTGGCCAACCTTCAGGGATCTATTCACGGCAATTTACATCAACAATCCTAGACTCACTCCTGTCGAGAAAATATTCCATCTTAATGCTAAGACGAGGGGCGACGCTCACAATATAGTTGCAAATTCACCACTTACTAACGATGGCTTTCGCTCAGCGTGGGATAACCTCACTGAGCGTTTCGAAAACAAGCGATTGTTAGTAAACAGTCAATTGAAGATACTCTTCAATGTGCCGTCCGTCACACAGGAGTCTGGGTCAGCTTTGAAAGAACTTCAAAGTACCATCCAGGGGTGCCTTACGGCGTTAGAAATGTCCGGTATTCAGGTCGTAACTTGGGATTGCCTCTTGGTGTATATGTGCTCATCCAAACTCCCAAAGCTTACGCTTTCCCTATGGGAGCAGTCCCTTCACAACAAAGCCGAGATCCCTACGTGGCATGAGCTGAACGTTTTCCTAACGGAACGTCACAGAACACTAGAAGCCATAGATGATGTTCGACCATCAGGTTCTAGTCAGGCGCAGCCCAGGGCATCCACATTCAACTCGGCGTCTCGGAGAATAAATTCTTATGAGACAAGGGTAACGCCTCGACAACCTAGAGGGTGCGATCTCTGTAATAGAGAAAACCATCCAATACGCACATGCGCCCAGTTTCTCCGGATGACGGTCGACCAACGCATCGCCTATATCCAACGAAAACAGCTGTGTTTGAACTGCTTTGCGCGGACACATCAGCTGCGCGACTGCGAAAGCGCACATAATTGCTTCACGTGCCGCGGCCGCCATCACACCCTCCTACACCGAGGCACCCCATCCCCAGCGCGCGCAAATCCAATGCCAACGCCCAGATCCAGACTGAATACTCCCGGTCCCTCGGCTGCCAGTGGCACGCAGCCAACACTTCAAAATTATTTTGCGGCGGGCTCTAGGTCAGTCCTCCTAGGCACTGCCATGATTAATATATGCCATCAGGGTTCCAACTACCAAGCGCGAGCCCTAATAGACTCCGGATCTGAGGCGACCTTCATTACTGAGCGCCTTATCAACCTGATTAAGCTGCCATTCCAGGTTATCCAAGCACAGGTCTCAGGGCTTAATCAAACGGTCTCCGCTGAGACTAAAAAGCTCTGCCAGTTTACGATTCGTTCTCCCACCCGGCCTAGTTTGCAGTTAAACACCACTGCCTACGTGCTTCCGCAAATAGCCGGAAATCTTCCCTCATGTCCGCTTCCGAAACATTTCCTACGAGATCTTCCCGAACTTCCACTAGCGGATCCAAAGTTTTATGAAAGCGCACAAATAGATCTTCTAATCGGGGCCGATATACTTCCTTCCATTCTACTAAGCGGCACCCGAGCGAACATCTGTGGCTCTCTTCTCGGTCAAGAGACCATTTTCGGCTGGATTCTAACAGGACCAGTACCCGCTCCAAGGCAAGATAGAATTTCATCGTTTTCTACGCATGTTGCACACACGTACGAAGCGTCTCTCAACAAACTCCTCACCAAATTCTGGGAGGTGGAGGATCTGCCAGTAAAGGTGGCAAAAGAATCCGACGTGATCTGTGAGGATAATTTCCTTCGGACCACCACAAAAGACAATACCGGCTGGTATGTCGTGAGTCTTCCGTTTCGAGATCCTGAGAACATGAAATGCTCCATAGGACATTCCAGATCCCTCGCGTTGGCTCAATTCTTAAGAAATGAGCAGCGGCTAAAAAGGGACAGTACGCTAAAATCCAAGTACGACTCAGTGATTCAAGAATATCTCGACCTTAACCACATGAGAGAAGTCCCTCCTACCCACGATTCAGCGTGTTATTACCTTCCACACCACGCGGTGTTAAAACCGGAGAGTACGACCACCAAACTTCGAGTGGTATTCAATGCCTCCAGCCCTTCAGACAATGGGGTCAGCTTAAATGATATCCTTCATGCTGGCCCGGTCCTACAGTCCGATCTAACCATCCAGATCCTGAAGTGGCGATATTTCCGGTTTGTGTACAGTGCTGATATCGAGAAAATGTACCGACAGATCTGGGTAGATCCGAAGCAGACAGCGTTCAAACGTATCTTATTCCGCAATAGAGAAGGATACATTCGCGATTTTGAGCTAAAAACTGTTACGTTTGGGGTCAATTGCGCACCGTTTCTGGCAATCCGGGTCCTGCAACAGCTGGCGACCGACGCACAGTGGCGCCTTTTGACTTTTTTTTGGTAATAAATCATAACTTTTGAACCAGTGAAGATAATTGAATGATGTAAACGGCAAATGATAGATAATTAATCCACCTTTCAAATTAAGAATTTAAAAACAAATCCATTTTTTTCCGACAAAAAAAAACCTTTTTTTCAAAAGTTTTTGTTTTTTTTAGTTTCTTTTTTTATTTTATAATTTTTAAAAATTATTAAAAAAAAAAAAATTGGGGTTTAAAAAAAAAATTTTTTTTTTAATGTTGTTTTATTTAGTTTATTTTTTTATGTTTTAATTTTAAAAAAAATAAATTAAAGTTTTTTTAAGAAAATTTTTTTTTTATATTTCATGTTTTTTGAAATAATGGTCACAATTTGGAAAACCTGGTAAATCCAATAGACTTAACATTTCTGGACTATAAGTACTAGATTCTAACTCTGTGACAAGGTTGTGATTTCATGACCCTAAAATACAGTTTGGATTCGCACATACTAAATTGAATGCTTAGGCAGCGTAAGTTGTTTTGAGCTGGCAAAAGTGGCTATTTTCGTTTCTGAATAACTCTTAAACGTGATTTTTTACAGTAACATAATATCTCAAGGAATCTCAAGGGCTATACAGTTTAAAGTTTTAAAGGAAATCGTTAGAGCCGTTTTTCAGAAAAATAAAAAAAGCCAAAAAAAAAGTTTTAAAAAAATTTGTTTTGTGCATATCTTTTTAAATATTACACTTACACAAATTACATATAGAAGGCGCTTAAAAAAATACCTTTCATACGAAATACAACACAAGCCTGTAGCTTCAGTAGTTTAGAAGTTGCGGCCTTCCGTATTTTAGCTATTATTAGCTGTTTTCCCACTAAACCAGCGGGTTTTTCCAAAAGTGGTAAAACTAAAGTTTCTTATATCGAGCTGTTGAACATCATATCACATTTTCAGGACTTTAAAAACATGTTTTGGATAAATCTTTCACAAGGTTGCGCCATATGCAATTTCTGGGACCATGACTTTTTTACCTTTTTTGGCTTTTAAAACCGCGGACGCACGCGGACGCAGCTACAACTTTCTTAATATCAAGAAGAAAGTCCAAATAACGTTTTACGGAAGTATAAAAAAATAATATTAAATAGTTTTTTTTTATTTTCCATCAAAGTTGAAAAATATGGAAAAAATGGACGTTTCGCAAATAACGCATAACTAAGAGATGCGGATGGCAAACTGCAATATGTTTTACTTTTTTTTACTCTTAACTAACACACCAATCCGTGGAAAAAAGAAGCAAAGCGATTCGATGCCTAGTTTTTAAGAAAAACCCCCCGGAAGTGCGAAAAATTACCTAAAAACGGTGTGTTTTTTTAAAGTGAAAAATTGTTCAACTTTGAAAGGGCATATCTTTTACAAAAATTTTTTGATTTGAAAAAGGGTTACATATTTGTAAAAAGTGATTTATTGCACTTTTTTTGGCCCAAGGCGCCACTGTGCGACGTGCAACTAACCCATCCAAGGGCGAGTAAAGTTATTCGTGGTTGCATGTACGTCGATGATGTCCTTTCGGGAGCTGACTCTGCAGAAGAGGCTCACCTCACCATTCACGAGTTGCAGAGTGCCCTCGATTCGGCTGGTTTTCCATTAAGGAAGTGGAACTCCAACCATAAACAAGTTCTGGCTCATATTGAATAAGATCATTTGTTAATCGCCGATTTCCTCGAAATAGATACGGAAAGCACAGCGAAAACTCTCGGAGTCCGTTGGAAAGCAACATCCGATGAGTTTTTCTTCGCCCCTCCAGACCTATACAACGAAGCTACACTCACGAAACGACATGTTCTTTCCCAAATTGCCAAGCTGTTTGATCCAGCAGGCTGACTCGCTCCTTTCGTGGTCTGTTTTTCATGCAGGAGATCTGGCTTCATGATCTTGGGTGGGATGATGAACTCCCAATTGAACTGTGCCAAAAGTGGCGTGATTTTCTCCAAAGCTACTCGGTCCCAGATCAAGTCCGAATTCCTTCCGCCCACAGTTCCGCGTAGAAATTGGGCACATGACGCTAGTGCATCTCCTTACGGCCAAGACGCGCGTGGCGCCAGTCAAAACTGTGTCGCTTCCCAGGCTAGATCTGTGTGGAGCTCTATTGCTATCCGAGATGGCTGAATCCATCCTCCCCCATATGCCAATGCTGTCCTCGAAACTCCATTGTTGGACCGGTTCCACAATAGTGCTTGCATGGCTAGCCAAACCAGCATGCCAATGGACAACGTTCGTTGCCAATCGGGTAACAAAGATTACCCAGCCCACAGAGGCAGCTAATTGGGCACATGTTCAATCCGAACACAATCCAGCTGACCTGACCAGTCGGGGAGTGCCTCTACAAGAACTGGTCGATAACTCCCTTTGGTGGCATGGACCAACTTGGTTGTCAAAGCCACGAGATCAGTGGCCTTCCCAAAGCACCGACTTACAGGTGACCATTCCGACAGAAGACATCCTTGATCGCTTTTCCAAGTTTAATAGAGCATTACGGGTCGTTGCGTATGTCCACCGTTTTGTCCAACGATGTAGAAAACAGTCATCGATTCCGGAAGTCCGTCTGTAGGCCCAAGAACTTGTCGCCGCTGAACGACTCATGGTCATCAGGACTCAGCGCAGATATTTTGCAAATGAATATCGCTGCTTGAGTCAAAAGCGTCCTGTGTCTGCGACAAGTTCCATCCTCCCCTTAAACTCCTTTCTAGATGAGAAAGGGCTTATAAGGGCGTGCGGCCGCATAACGGCCTCCGAAAACTGGCGATATGACGAACGACATCCGATAATCCTCCCGTACGCATGTGCACTCTCTCGACTACTGGTAAACTTTACGCTTCTCATAACGTTGCACGGAGGTAACCAGTTAGTCGTACGTCTCACCCGGTCAAGATACTGGGTTCCGATAATAAAGAACTTGGTAAAAGCCGTTATTAACTCCTGCAAGGTCTGCGTTATCCATAAGAAGCGATTGGAAGTTCAGATAATGGGGAGTTTTCCGAGAGAGCGAGTTTCTTTCTCTCGGCCATTCACGTACACAGGGATGGACTAGGCTGGCCCTTTCGACATCAAAAATTAAACAGGCAGAGCTTGCCTAATTACAAAAGGGTATGTGTTGGTTATCGTGTGTTTCTCTACAAAGGCCATCCATCTAGAGCCTACATCCGATCTGACGACCAAGAAGTTTCTCGCCGCTTTCGCTCGGTTCGTATCCAGAAGAGGTTGTCCCCGTCAAGTGCAGTCCGACAATGGGAAAACCTTTGTCGGCGCTGCCACCCTGCTCTCCCGAGATTTTCTACAAGCCTTAAAAGAGTCTGTGACTGATGCGTATAGTCATCAGCAGCTCAACTGGCAATTCATTCCCCATATGGGAGGCCTGTGGGAAGCTGGCGTCAAAAGCTTCAAAACCTTGTTTTACAAGTCCACCGCTACTCCAAAGTACACCTTTGAAGAGCTTTCAACCCTCCTAGCGAAAATTGAAGCTTGTCTAAATTCCAGACCGCTATCTCCCATGTCAGAAGATCCTACTGATCTCTTGGCGTTGACACCAGGGCATTTTCTCGTCGGCGGACCTCTTCTGTCCATAGTGGAACCCGAATTAAAAGGGGAATCCAAGTCCATTGTGAATCGGTGGCAACACTTAAAGGCGCTCCATCAACAATTCCAAGCTCGATGGAAAGAGGAGTATCTCAAAGAGCCACGCCCGGGATCTCTCCACAGCGCTCTGAAGCACAGCGCTCAATTAGCTTAAGTTTAGTACTATTTGTGAATTACTGCCAAATACAACGCCCGGCCGGTCCGCGCTAAAAACCGAAAAGTCCAGTGTTCTCTTTTTCTATCGTCGCGATCGCCGAGTGTTTTTCTATCTCCCCCACAGCTTGCCACCGGCTATTTGCAACAGCCGCAACGCCTACGGAAGCTGCCTTCAACCACGACAAGCGATATTCGACGCCCCCAAGTCTTCTATGTCCTTTTTCCCAGGATTGAACTGCTTATACCAGTGGTTAAACGACGATCAGTCCTTCAGTTCGATGTCCAGCAATACGTTTTTGATGTTTTTCCAGATGCCCAATTGTACTCCAGGTATGATTGTGTGGCAGGGAGCTCGTCCAGCTAGCTTTGCAGCTTTGTCAGCTAACTCGTTCCCATCTATTCCTATATGAACCGGGACCCATAATAGCTTAATTATACCCGTTACTCGTAGAGTAAAAGGGTATATTGTATTCGTGCAAAAGTATGTAACAGCCAGAAGGAAGCATTTCCGACCCTATAAATTATATATATTCTTGATCAGGGTCACTAGCCGAGTCGATATAGCCATGTCCGTCTGTCCGTCTGTCTGTCTGTCCGTATGAACGCTGAGATCTCGGAAACTATAAAAGCTAGAGGATTGGTATTTGGCATGAAGATTCTTTGAGTTCCTACGCAGCGCAAAGGTGCCACGCCCCCTCTAACGCCCACAATAGCTAATATACGATTTTAAAAATTTAAATATTTCGGAAAAGTAAAAATGCAGTTTTGTTGTGCTTATCAATACTTATCGAAATGTAGAAGAAATTTTTTAAATCGGACCATTCGTTAAAAAGTTATAGCTGATCAAAGTATATATCTCCATCTCCCTCGCACTCCCTTTAGCCGAGTGACGGGTATTAGATAGTCGGGACACCAACCCGACTATAGCGTTCTCTCTTGTTTTACTGTTGTTTTTGATGCAGAGGTGACGAATTTCTGATAACAGGCTCTTGATATTGCAGAAGTTTGGGACTCCTTGCAGGGTGGACAGACTATCACTGCAGATGATATACCTTCCCTTAAGTTCGAGAGCAAGTTTAATTGCCTTAATAATAGTTACTGCTTCCGCAGTAAAAACGGAGAATTGGTGAGGTAGATGACCCCATGACACAATTAACCGTGTTGGTCTACCACTGCAAAGGTGGTCGTGGCGTCAGACTTTGAACCATCGGTGTAAAGCCATTTCCTATCGCAGTATTTGTATGTAGCTTCTTCAAATAGCTGCTTAAAAGTTGTGATTGGAGTCCTTGATTTTTGGAAATCGTGGAGTGTAGTGTCTATGGCGGTAGAGCGTAATTTCCACGGAGGGGACGGAATGACTTTTTTCCAGCGATAAGGCGTTTCGATGTTGTGTCTCTTGATAAAGGTTATATATCTTCGTATCGAGGATTGGACTTTAAATTTTCTTCGATGCTTCGAGGCTACTTCAAGGTCCTTCAGCAGAATAGAGTTGCTTGAGCACATAATTTGAAAGTAGTTTGCGCGACTCTGGTTTTAATGTCCGGTAATCCTGCTTCGGCTAGGATGCATTTAGTTGGGGTCGTTGGGAATGCGCCAATGCTACGTCTAACGGCAGCATGATAAGGTGTTAAGATCTTTTTTAAGTTCGATGGGCGTACCACCCATAGATGGCGAGGAAATAATCAATTTTGGATTGCAACAAAGCTCTAGTCGCTTGTATAAGTGTTATCCGATGGATGAAAGATCGCTTAGATGTTAAGAATTTAATAATGTTTAGTTTATAGCGTTTTGCTTAAACAAGGGAGTAAAGAAATGGGTCTAAAGGATGTTATTTCGTGTGTTGGTTTGTTAGGTTTTAAGATAGGGATAATGATAGCAAATTTCCACACATGAGGGTAGGTACCTCTAGCGAGCATTGCATTAAACATTTCTAATAGGCGGTATTTAGCTTTAGGGTAACTGTTTAAGCATTGGATATGAGATTCGGTCTATACCGGGTGTTTTTCCTTTCGCATACTGAAAGGCATATTCGAGCTCACTATGAGTGAAATTGGAGTCAAGGTCTGTGGAGGCGGAGGACAGTCGGGTGGTTGTGTATTCCTTAGAAAGAATTTCTTCTTTACGGGTTTTGTATTGGTGGGAAAAGTTGTCGTCCTTGGAGTAGTCCGACCAAAAGTTCGCAAAGGCATCGCTAATATCTGCAGAGTGATGGAGATCTTCCTTGTTATATTTAATAGTTCTGAGGTTATTTGGGAAATTACCTATTAAGCGATTTAGGTCAGACCAAGTTTTCTTGGTAGATGATAGAGGACTTATATTAGATGTGAATCTTTCAATAGATTCCCTTTTTGCTTTTTTGGAATTGTATTTGAATAGAGCATTCGATTTTCTGTAGGAATCAGGGCAGCGGTGCTCTGAGTTTGTTTGTATGCATGCCAGAGGGATTGCTTCTGTTGCCTTAGATCTTGCAAAGTTTTGCTCCACCAAGAAATATTTCGCGGATGTAGAGAGGGTTTGGTTTGTGGTATTGCTACATTAGCTGAGACTTTGCTTCCTTTTATTACCCTGCAGTTCCATTCAGCGCTTTTTTGGCACTGAATCACTGCTAAATACTGAGCACTAAGCGCTCAATCACTAGTGAATTTGTATGAAAAATAGCGATGATTTTAACATGGGCATGTCCTAGGGGCTCATCACTGCCAGAAACTCGCGCTTTTTTAAGCACCTGTTCATCACCATTTTTCATCGCCTAATTCATCACTAAATTCGACGCTTTTTCAGCTCCCAATTATCACCCAAAATCATCACCTATTCACTGCCCATTTTTATCACCTGTTCATCGCCCATTTTCATTAAAAATATGTTGAATTTCATCGTCTTTATCATTAGGTTTATTTCTCTTCAATTCATTTTTACTAAATAATTTTTTGTAAATTATTTTCATTCTTTTACATTAAATTAATATATTTTTACAAACTACGGTGACTTGTAGGGCATTTCGGCACGTTCTTAGCTTCCGGAGTCTTGGTGAGCTGCATTTTCGCGCATGGAGATTTTTCAGTCATCTCCGCATCCTCTCCGGAGGCTCTGTAGGCTCCACCTGACCAATGGGATCTAAATTTGGAAAAGATATATTTTTATAATATTAAAAATCTTACTTAGCAGTGCAAGAATAACATCTTTCTGGGCTGTAGGACAAAATGATTTAATTTGATTTCTGTCGGCCTAGTGATGATGTTGTGATGAATTTGTACCAAAATTTTTTTTAGGCGCTCATTCACTGCTCTTTCAGCACCTTAATTTCGTAAAGAGAGAGATTTTGAGAGAGGGGGTTGGTGAGAGAGTCGATTCTGCCGAAGCGCTGCCGGCGTGGCAGTCGACTCAGTGCCATTTTAGCGCTCGGGCTGAATTCGGGAACTGCAGGGTATTTTCCCGCAAACAGATTTAAGTCGTTTGTTGCAGGGAAATTAAATTGATTGAAATCTCCCACATATTGGATTGGTTTGGTAATAATATCGACAATTTTAAGAATTTCGTTGGCTACTACTAACACTAGTTTACAGCCAAACTGCTCCAAGGCAATTGATGGCAAATTCTGTTAGTGTTCGACCCCCAAATCACGAAAATACCACTAATTTTTTTTTCGATGGCACAGTTTTATTTTAAAGATTTTTTAAAGTTTAAAATGTTAAATATCGGACTTTTTTCGAATTTCTTCCTATATCTCGGCAAATATCCACCCAATTGGGCCAGTTTTTGTTTCATTATAAAGTCAATAGATCAGAGCTTAACTTTGCCATAAAGATCAATATGATTGGATAAGTAATGGCAGCGCAGCAGCTCGACAAAGATGAAAAATGTGTTTTTTGGTCCTCTGTAGGTCGGCTGTATGTATCGTAAAAACTCGAAATAAATCCGTTGAAAAATTATAATGGGTATAAACTTAAAGTTCACATCCCACCGGACAAAACAAGCCGAGTATGGCCCAAATTCATAAAAAATTGGATTTATGGTGGATTTTTAAAGTTCGGATTTTCAACTTTTTTCGGTTGACAAAGTTCAAATTTTAGTTTTATCCTAGGCGGCGACATGTAAACAAAAATGAGTGGTGATGGCAGCCGGGTCAAAAATAGCTAAATCAGATATTTAAAAGCTAGAAAATTATAAAAATGAATTCAATTTATAAAAATTCCTTAAAAAATATAAAATTGCTTGCGTTATGACTGTGAGTATTTTTAATAAGTAATATCCATTTGAATAAATCATTCTTATGAAATAACCATACTTTCAAAAAAAAGCATGCTTTTTTTAATAAGTACTGCAGTATCAAAAAACGAAAATAAGACTACGAATAAAAAAAGAGGATTGTGCTTGTGATTGTGTGTGATAATTAGACCTAGGATTTTGCATATTTGCATATTTTTATAGGATAAAGATAGATCAATTCCAAAAACACCAATGTTCGTTTCAATAAAAATATAGTTTAAAAGTAGTGGCATATTTTTTTTTTTTTGCATTTTTGCATAAAATGCATATGCATAAAAAATGCAAAATATATGCAAAATATGCAAAATATATGCAAAATATGCAAAATATAAAATAAACTTAACTATTCAATATTGACCATTTCATAGCCAACCTAATTTAACCGAAGAAAATTGCTTGTTCCTTTTCGTCATTTCTGAGATATCTAATTTTTTCCCAAATTTAAGAAAACCATATTTATATTTCCAACGAGTAGGCGAGAAGGGGGCAAAAACAGTAAAAGGGGCAGAATAGTTTTTGGCCCTATCGGCCAAACTGCTCGTTTAAATTGCTCGCCGTGCTTACTGAAGGTTCCTTAAAATTCCAGAGGGCTGCATTAAAAATTTGAGCCTCAGTTGTTCGCATATGTTTAGCATATTTTGCATATATTTTGCATATTTTGCATATATTTTGCATATTTTATGCATATAATTTTTGCATATATTTTGCATATTTCCGATATGCATCCGAATTTATTACATTTGAAAAATATGACACCTACCTAGAAATTTTGGTACAAATCGGACCAAAAATGGAGAAGTATGCAAAATCCGAGGTCTAGTGATAATGAATAAAATTAAGGAATACAATTGCTTAAATGGTCCAGACACTTTTTGCAATGTGTGTGGTAAATTTATTATGAGCAATACATTTCGACCCTTTGACAGTGAGGTAGAAGATCGATATTTCATCTACTTTCGCATTAAACCAAATCTTGAAGAGGCTTGGACACCGAGGAGAATCTGCGAATATTGCCGCTTGACATTACTTAAATTGAGCGAAGGCAACCGGTATGTTTTTGTTTTCGATGCTTTTTTGAAAGGTCCATTATTGTTTTCTTGACATAGATGCTACATGAAGTTTGACACGCCAATGATGTGGAGAAAACCATCTCGTCATGTAACAGATTGCTACTTTTGCCTTAGTAAATGCTTAGGCATCGGAAAGAACGCAAAATGGAAATACGCGAAAGTGCGCTCAGTGACACTTCCCAAAATTCATTCCGCTAATGTCCCATATCCAGTATGTCCCGACAAAATAGATAATTTCACTTCTTCGGATAGCTCTTCTATGTCCGATGACTCCAGTCCGGGTGAAGAAGAAGTTATCCTACTTTCTCAAGAAAAATTAAATGATTGGATTCGAGATTGGATGTATTGCTCATAATAAATTTACCACACACATTGCAAAATGTGTCTGGACCATTTAAGCAATTGTATTCCTTAATTTTATTCATTATCACACACAATCACAAGCACAATCCTCTTTTCTTATTCGTAGTCTTATTTTCGTTTTTTGATACTGCAGAACTTATTAAAAAAAGCATGCTCTTTTTTAAAGTATGGTTATTTCATAAGAATGATTTATTCAAATGGATATTACCTATTAAAAATACTCACAGTCATAACGCAAGCAATTTTATATTTTTAAAGGAATTTTTAAAAATTAAATTCATTTTTATAATTTTCTAGCTTTTAAATATCTGATTTTGCTATTTTTTGACCCGGCTGCCATCACCACTCATTTTTGTTTACATGTCGCCGCCTAGGATAAAACTAAAATTTGAACTTTGTCAACCGAAAAAAGTTGAAATTTAAGTTATTATTGAGTGGAGTTGATTTTTTATGATTTGAAGTTGTTGGTTGGCTGTTACTTTCGTGTTCAGCTTTCCCAAAAGTCTTATTTCTGTTGCAGGTAGTATATAAGTCGGAACGAGCCGGATCGGACAACTACATCATATAGCTCCCATAGGAATAATCAGGAAAAAAAATAAAAAAATTATATCTTGGGTGTTTTTGAACCTAGAACCTCCTACTTTTGTAAATGCCATTTTTTATCTAATTCTGAATTTCGAATAAAATTTTTTCAAAATCGGACGACTATATCATATAGCTGCCATAGGAACGATCGGAAAATTAATGGGAATATAATAGGAAATAAATTATTGCTTTGTTGACTTTTATTGCATTCTCTTCTACTCTAGGATTTGAGTCTTTTTAAATGTTTTCGAATTTCGATTTTAATATTATCAATATCGAACAACTATATCATATAGCTGCCATAGGAACGATTGGAAAATTAGTCATTAATAGGAATTATCTGCAAGGGTATATAAGCTTCGGCTGGCCGAAGCTAGCTTCCTTTCTTGTTTTTGTTTTGGTTTGCGTTTTCGCCATGATGATGTGATGTTTTGGGTAATGAAGACTAAGAAGCGGTATTAACCGGATTATGTGACGTTGTTTTGTATATTGTTTTAGCTTCACGCATAGTGCATTTTCTGACTGTTTTTATTTTGAGTATTTCTCTTTGTTCTCGCTACTTGGGGCTTTGTCGGGAAGAGGCCGAATGCTCACCAGAGCAATTGGCACAGCAGATTTTTGTGCATTTTGGGGCATGGGGTGGTTGGTCACATTCGGAGCAGAGTGGGGTGTTTCCGCATTTTTTGGTTGAGTGACCGAGGAGTTGGCAAGACTTGCATCTCATGGGGTTTGGTATGTACTCCCGAAGTTTCACCGAGTCCCAGGAGATTTCGATTTTAGATGGGAGGTTGTAGAGTTCGAATGTAATTAGAATGACTCCGCTGGGTCTTCTTATAGGGTCTTCCCATAGAGATCCATTCACCATCCATAAGGTTTTGCCGTTTCCCAGTTAGTCCGCCATTTAAATTTGACGGACTTTGACGCGCTCTTTATGCGATACTTTGTTGATGTTTCTCGCTGCAACTCTGAATGCTTCCTCGTGACTGTAAAAAATAGAACGATGACTACTAGAACAAATCAAATCGATGGCGGGATAAAATTAAATAATGCTTAAGTTAATTGTTTTTTGGCTATCGTTGAATTATTTGTAGTTTGTTATGTTTGCTATGTGTGGGCCAAAATTTTAGCTGTTCTGTGTACGAAAACATCAATGTTTTGTTTAAAAATTGTTCACATTAATATTGGCTAGACAGAGGCGATGTAAGACCGGAGTGTGGGGTACGGGAGGTTAGGCTCTCCCCCAGTCAGCAATATGTATGCATACTTGTTATAGGATATGTTATAAAAGTTCAGATCTGTTTATATACCCATTACTCGTAGAGTAAAAGGGTATATTGTATTTGTGCAAAAGTATGTAACAGCTAGAAGGAAGCATTACCGACCCTATAAAGTGTATATACATATTCTTGATCAGCATCACTAGACAAGTCGATCTAGCCAGTTTCTACGCAAACTAGTCTCTCAGCTTTTAAGCTATCGGGATGAAACTTACTTAAAAGTCTTCTTTCTATTGCAGGTAATATATAAGTTGGAACGAGCCGGATCAGACAACTATATCATATAGCTCCCATAGGAACCTCCTACTTTTGGAAATACGCTTTCTTATCTAATTCTGAATTTCGAATCAAATTTTATCAAAATCGGTCGACTATATCATATAGCTGCCATAGGAATGATCGGAAAATTAATGGGAATATAATAGGAAATAAATGATTGCTTCGTTGGTTTTTATCGTATTCTCTTCTACTCTGGGATAAGACTCATTTTAAAGGTTTTCGAATTTTGATTTTAATTTTATCAATATCGAACTACTATATCATATAGCTGCCAAAGGAACGATCGGAAAATTAGTGATTAAAAGGAATTATCTGCAAGGGTATATAAGCTTCGGCTGGCCGAAGCTAGCTTCCTTTCTTGTTTTTTGCTTTCAGATGGGCCTTCGGAAATGGTCAAACCAGTTGAAGATGACACTGGGTCGAGGCACAGGAAGTTTGGTCTGAAAATTAATTGTATAAATCTGAGTGTTTTTACGCGTTCCTCGCATTTATTCTTGCTTTTCGACCCATAAGATGGCAAACTTTTATCAAGCCAATCGATAGTAGGGTTGGTAATACTATCGATGGTTTAAAAATTTATGATACATCGATGGTTTGGGCCCACAATCGATACTATCGCTCAGAAAAATAATTCCATTTTTTAAGAAACAAAAAGAAACAAAAAATGTTCCGATTTAAAAATTTTCTTCTACATTTCGATAGGTATTATTAAACACAACAAAACTGCATTTTTACTTTTCCAAAATATTTAAATTTTTAAAATCGTTATGAAGCGAAAGTGGGCGTCAGAGGGGGCGTGGCACCATTTTGAAACAAACTTGCGCTGCGTAGGAGCTCCTAGAATCTGCATGCAAAATGTCAATCTTCTAGCTTATATAGTTTCCGAAATCTCAGCGTTCATACAGACGGACAGACAGACAGACGGACAGACAGACATGGCTAGATCGACTCGGCTAGTGATACTGATCAAGAATATATATACTTTATAGGGTCGAAAACGCTTCCTTCTACCTGTTACATACTTTTGCACGAATGCAATATACTCTTTACTCTACGAGTAACGGGTATAATTATCGATAAGATGTCAACATTTAATACCCTCTTCCCATAGTTGGTTGGGATTTTCGACAAATGTGAAATTCGTGTTCTCATAGAGTTTCCATCCACATCCAATTACAGCTGACTTGAAGAGCAGTTGCTCAACTCAACATTGACGAAGGGGGATTTTAACTCGGCAAAATTGGCGTATAATTGCGTTCTCCTAAACTTATTGTAGAATTATATAATTAATATAAAAAGATAATAGTTTAAAACATATCCGAGCTTTGATAACATATCCTATATCGAGTATGCATACATATTGCTGACTGGGGGAGAGCCTAACCTCCCGTACCCCACACTCCGCTCTTACTACGCCTCTGTCTAGCCAATATTAATGTGAACAAGAGAGAACGCTATAGTCGGGTGCCCCGACTATCAGATACCCGTTACTCAGCTAAAGGGAGTGCGAGGGAGATGGAGATATAAACTTTGATCTTTTTCACGAATGGTCCGATTTAAAAAATGTCTTCTACATTTCGATAGGTATTGATAAGCACAAAAAAACTGCATTTTTACTTTTCCGAAATATTTAAATTTTTAAAATCGTATATAAGCTATTGCGGGCGTTAGAGGGGGCGTGGCATCCTTTTGAAACAAACTTGCGCTGCGTAGGAACTCCTAGAATCTGCATGCCAAGTGCCAATCTTCTAGCTTTTATAGTTTCCGAAATCTCAGCGTTCATACGGACAGACGGACAGACAGACATGGCTAGATCGACTCGGCTAGTGATCCTGATCAAGAATATATATACTTTATGGGGTCGGAAACGCATCCTTCTAGCTGTTTCATACTTTTGCACGAATACAATATACCCTTTTACATTACGAGTAACGGGTATAACAATGTATAGCAACTTTGGAACTTTATAGGAGTACATACTACACTTTTAATTAATATTAGTTAGTATTTACGAATTGCAGAACATATTCTGAGACTTCGCTGCAAACATTGATGTTTATACCCGTTACTCGTAGAGTAAAAGGGTATATTGTATTCGTGCAAAAGTATGTAACAGCTAGAAGGAAGCATTACCGACCCTATAAAGTATATATATTCTTGATAAGGGTCACTAGCCGAGTCGATATAGCCATGTCCGTCTGTCTGTCTGTCTGTATGAACGCTGAGATCTCGGAAACTATCAAAGCTAGAGGATTGGTATTGGTAGTAATGGTATTGGTAATATGAAGATTCTTGGAGTTCCTACGCAGCGCAAGTTTGTTTCCAGAAGGTGCCACGCCCCCTCTAACGCCCACAATCGCTTATATACGATTTTAAAAATTTAAATATTTCGGAAAAGTAAAAATGCAGTTTTGTTGTGCTTATCAATACCTATCGAAATGTAGAAGAAATTTTTTAAATCGGACCATTTGTTAAAAAGTTATAGCTGATCAAAGTTTATATATCCATCTCCCTCGCACTCCATTTAGCCGAGTGACGGGTATTAGATAGTCGGGACACCAACCCGACTATAGCGTTCTCTCTTTACTCACTGGCGATTTTGTCTATATTCAAGAAAGTAGGTTTTTAAAATCAATGGCGTTTTTTTCTAAAAAACAGAAAAAAAATCTGCAATTTAGAAATTTTTTACTAGAAAGTAAAAAAGTTATGTCTTACAATTTAGAAATAAAGGTTTCTTAAGAAATAGAAATACTGTTTTTTTTTAATATAGAAAAATTTTTTTCTAAATACAAAAAAAAATTCCTCAAATCCAGAAAATACAAAAATGATGCTTGTGGTAATCGGAATTATGCCGGTTGTTTCTGTGACGCCACGCTCCCCTTGTGTTGTTGTTCTCCGTTCTTGGTTGTCATCTTATTTTAATTTCCCTAAATTGTGCACGTGGTGTAGGTGATGTATATGTTTATTATGTACATGCACTTTAAGTTTCATTTCGGACCTGTAATTATAACTGAAATGAGTATACAAATTACAAATTATAAATATAAAAACCCAACAACTTACACTTTTGAGAAAAACATCTGGAGTCGCAGCACGCGGGAATCGAACCGCTTGCCTCACAGTTCGCAGTCAAGCACTCTAACCGCTGCGCCACGGATGCATCACGTGAGGCGCTGTACAAAGTCTATTTACATTTTGTTCTCTTATTTTTAGTCAAATTGATCTGGCTCGCTTCTAGTTATTCTTTTTGTTTATTTAATTTTGTTCGTAAATATTTATTGATTAATTTTAATATTTATACACAAATATATTTTACTATGGTTCAATAGTAACAGTATTTGAATATTTCAAATTTGAAAAACATAAAAATCATTTTTAACAAAATATAACTATTCAAAAAAAAAAAAAAAAAATGCAACACATTTTTTTTATTAATATGTAAATATTAAAGATTAAAAAAAAAAAATAAAAGGACACCATGCATTTTTCGTCTCGACGTGGGATTGAACTCACACTTGCGGCTATTAGCTTGAATAAAATATTCATGCACGCACGCGTTAGACCACTAGGCTACCAAATTTTCTTCGATTAAAGGCAATTTTTTCTGAATGTTAGAAAAATTTTAAACCTTTTTTCTGTTTTTTAGAAAAACAATATTTCTATTATATAAGAATTTTTTCTAATTTGAATGGCGATTTTTTTTTATTTTTAGAAATGTGTAGTCTTTTTTTTCTAAAAGCAATGGCGATTTTAACCCTCAAATAAAGAAAAGCAGATTAGAAAAAACACCTTATAATTTAGAAAAAAAAAGGATTTTTCTCATTTTGAGAAAAAAATTTCTAAAAAATATAGTTTAACAGAGAAATTTTCTGAAGTTTAGAAATTTGGTTCTCTTTATAGAAAATTTTTTCTAAAGCACAGAAAATTTGTATTTTTCTATATTTAAGAAAAAATAATTTTTTGAGTGTTGTTTCGTTTGCAGAACAGCTTAAATTTTGGCCCACACATAGCAACTTGTAGGCGAATGCTTTTCCGCTCATAACAAACTACAAATACTTCAACAATAGCCAAAAAACAATGAACTTGAGCATTACTTAATTTTCTCCCACCATTGATTTGAATTGTTCTCGTAGTCAACGTTCAATTTTTCACAGTCAAGAGGAAGAATTCAGAGTCGCACCAAAAAACTAGTGAAAAAGCAATTTGTCTCGGACTGGTACCTTTCTGACAAAAAAAAGCCTAAAAACATTCAATTAGTAGAACAAATACATGTTAAAGTATAGTTAAAAGGCAACTGGAACTTAACTAGTTGCACTTGAACCATATATGTATGATCCAAAAATATAGCCTAGAGTGTAAATGTCTTGGGAAATGTAACACAAAACAAATCAAACAGTCGAGGTCCTCGGTTCAATCCCCAGTCTTTGTAAATTATTATTTTTTTTTGTTTGCTAGATGATGCTTTAGTTATATTTATACCCGTTACTCGTAGAGTAAAAGGGTATATTGTATTCGTGTATATATATATATACATTCTTGATCAGGATCACTAGCCGAGTCGATCTAGCCATGTCTGTCTGTCCGTCTGTATGAACGCTGAGATCTCGGAAACTATAAAAGCTAGAGGATTGATATTTGGCATGCAGATTCTTGGAGCTCCTACGCAGCGCAAGTTTGTTTCAAAAGGATGCCACGCCCCCTCTAACGCCCACAATAGGTTATACACGATTTTAAAAATGTAAATATTTATGAAAAGTAAAAATGCAGTTTTGTTGTGCTTATCAATACCTATCGAAATGTAGAAGAAATTTTTTTAATCGGAACATTCGTTAAAAAGTTATGGCTCATTATATGATGGACGTTGATGCACTACGAGCAGTACAAACAAGTGGCCCAACGATACCAAGCACGTGCTTGTTACGCGCGGGACCCTTTATCAATTAGGGCAAAAATGCGAGTTCGCGAGGAAAATACATGAAACAAATACTACAAATACTACAACTAAGATTGAAGCAAATGAGATAAAATTTTAGTTTTTAATACGGGGATAGATGTTGAAGTGCAAATTAAATGATAAAGATTGTTAATTTTTACATAGAACAAGAAAGGGCTCATGCAGAGTAAAATTTGACGTACATCGAGGCAAATTAAGAGGGTAATAATTTCGTGTTAGTCTAACGGGAATCACAGTTTATATATCCATCTCCCTCGCACTCCCTTTAGCCGAGTGACGGGTATTAGATAGTCGGGACACCAACCCGACTATAGCGTTTTCTCTTGTTTTAACTTAGTTTAATCTGTCATAGGCAATATATATGTGAAAAATCACTGTTTAAAAAATATATCACACTAAAATTTATAAACCTTGTTAGTGCATTACGAAGTATGATGCGTACATATATGGCTCAATCAGCTAATGTGTCTACAAATCCAAAGGTCCCCGGTTCAAGTCCTAGAGAGGGCGACTTGCCTCGAAAAAAGTAAGTTAGTTTGAATTCCATTTATTTATCATTTGCCGTATTTAATTACATAGTAACAATCATAATTTCTTTATGAGACCGTGCCTTTCAATTAACTACCAATTAGGAGAGCGTCAAATTAAACATCTTCAGGTACGAGTAAATCCAATGATTTAATGGTTGATAGATAGACCAGTTTTTAGATTTTTCGAAAGAATAATTTTTTTTAGTGTAGGTTAACAGCTGTAACCGTAAATTGGTTAACAGCCACTAGTGCAAAACTAGTAGCAAATAGACTAGTTGTTTCCGAGGACAAGCCTATGAAAAATGGACCAGTTCGTTACAAGGAAATGGACATAACTTGAACTAGTTAACTTTCCTGACCCAACTAGTATTTTACTGGTCCAAAACTGATTCCTTTTCCTGCATGGTTTAAACTAATTTCTTATGCTATATATTGTATTATTCTACAATAAGTTTAGGAGAACGCAATTTTACAAGACGGTTTTAAAAAGTTCTCTCTTCCACATCTTTTATAATTTCTGAGAAGTAGAAGACATTTTTAAATTATGACCAAATAACAAAATTCAAGAAGTGCAAGCAGTTGGTTCGCTGCACGCATCTGATAGTTCAACGGTTATCTGGGCACCCAACTATAGCGTTCTCCCTTGTTTTTTTTGGTACATCATGGTTATATAGTTTATTGTTTACTATATAACAGCAAAAAAACAAAAAAGACAGAACGATATAGTCCAGTACCCCGACTACCAAATACCCGTTACTCAAGAAGGTACGAGAGAGATGGAGATATGCATGCAGCATTTTTTCATAACTTTTTTTAGTGTATCTAACACGGACAACTAACACTAAAAATATCTAAAATCCACACCTAAAATTTTGTTCTTCATTCCGTGGTGTGCGCGTTACACATCTTAAGTAGAGTCTATATTGTCTTTGGTCTTATCGTACGACTTCAATTTAATTAAAGGTGGACTTCAACTGTTATTTATAGTATGCGAAATCGTCCGTGAATTTTATTTTTAAATCATTTATTTTAATTTGCAACATACGCTACAATGCAGTTTAAAAGTTATGTTAAGTAAAACACAAATATATTTTATCTATATTTAATTGCTTAGAAGCGTTAGGATTTTTTTTATTATTGATAGTTCGGAAGACATATTTATTGCGCATATCTCAATCGGAGGTGACACAGATAAAGACAATTATGTGTCACGACCTCTATTTTATATAAACATTTAATAGAGGTTTTAGAGATTGTTATAACTGCAGATGCGAACATATTAACGGTAGTTTGTTTTTATCTATATGCGAAAATAGCGACGTTATTTACGATTTTTTTATAAAAATAAAATCAACATTGTGAGATTGACTTTAGTTTATAAATGGATTTCGTTGAATTTTCTACTGCATCATTTGAAGATATCTATTTTCTTCCAATAAAGAAGTCAGGGATGTTGTCATATCATTGATAACCATATTTGTCCCAGGATAGGGATGTGTGGAACTGCTAACATCAGGCCACAACGTATTATTTGATTGCACTCCAGACAATCCTTGAATTTGATCGACAGATGTATTGTTTGTCTCCAACCAGTTCTGACAACTTTGCACATATTCTAGTGTACGCTGGTATGTATCAGACTGCATTGAACTAACATTATTTGCAAGAGTTTCACAAACAGTTTTTTGCGTGTTGGGCTGACAAGGAAATTTTGCAAATGATAGGGCTTGTATTTTTAAGGTGGAAATTTGGCCATCGTTATTAATGTTTATAGAAGGAGACATTTGAGACTGGCTTATGATGCCGCATTGGATCTCATTATCATGGTCTCTATGTACTTTGGAAACATGGTCTGAGTTAATTCGTGGAAATTCTGGATTTAAATTTAGCTCTGGCAAACTGGTCATTGATGAGTCAATGATTTCATTCCGATTTGAATTTGTTATTTGTCGTTGATAGTCTAAATGTGATGGCTGTTGTTTAATACCATTATTCATATTGATAATTTTCTCAGTCTCTTGGGGGAAGCTAATGCATTTCGTTTGCTCATGGTGATGTGGGACAGTTACGATATTCGATTCTCTCTGGCTAAATAAACTCTCGATCGTTGTCATGGTAAGCTCTCCTTGCGTTGACAACTTCGATGGATTTGGTTGTACATCTATAGTGACTTCAAAGTTAGAGTTCCGTGGTGAAAATTGTTTTTTTGATAGATTTAAATTTGACTGTGAAAGCACTCTGTTATTGTTTAATGTTATGGTTTCAGGTGCAATGGAACTTACATGTTCTTGTTCTTTTTCCGTAAAATTTTGATCGTCTTTTACCAAGTTTAAGTACTGAAGCATTTCATCGGGAAGTATGAGCTCTTCCACTTCATCCAGATTTATTCTTTCATTTGGATGTTGCTCACTGGTCATAGTCATGTCAACCTTCATTGAAACATTGCATTGTACCTTTTTTAAATTAGTCTCATCACTCGAAGATGTTATATTTACGTCTCTAGCCTTTCCAACTGGAATTTGGAAATTTTGCAGTGGGCTACTTAAACGAGGAACATTTGTTACTGGATCAAAACATGTGTTTGGCACTGGTTCGGATTGACGTCGTAATATATTGTTGTTCGGCCTTCCTTTATCAAATTCAAACTCCCCGGCCTGTCTGTTGTTGCTCAAATGTAAAGATTGCATAAAACTGGGAATCGAAAATCGACCCCCAGTTGAGTTCTGATAACAACTCCCAGAATCTGTCCCCTGCAAGTGCTTCAAATTGGTGGCGATTAAATGAGACGATGGAGGTGGAGGAAGACTGCTATTGTAAAACCCAAAACACTGAACACCAAGACTCTGCTTATTAATAGATGCACTTGGGCTGCTGTTTGGATTCGATTCCTTGTTTATTGGAGTCAATCCTGATGTTGAATTAAGGGTGTAACAGTTGGCAGCATTTGACATTTGGCTGGAACGTCGTGAGCATCCTGGGGAAATTGGATCATAGAAGGAAGCTGTTGTTGTGTTGTACGAAGGGCCTGGTCGCATTGTAGATATAGAAGACACGTGTGATGATTGACTACTACGACGACTTTGCATACTACCATAATATGTGCTTGCAGTGGAGTTCTGACTATCGCGACGAAAATGTCCTTGCAGAGAGCCGGGAGCGGTGGGAAAGCTATGCTTATTAAATGTTGTATTTGATTGATTTTGCGATAGGTCTTCTGCAAATCCTTCTTTGCCCGTATTTAGGGGCATTGGAACTGTAATATCAGCAGTGGTACCAGGTTCCATCTTAAGTTCTGTTATTCGCTGGTTAAGTTCACTAATACCAATTGTGCGATTGCTTTCGGGAATGTTGCAGAGCATAACCGTACTTGAGTTTATGCCTTTAGTTTGCAGACGACTTCTAAACCGCTGCCTAGCAACAACACCACCTCCAATAGTAGCGGCCGACGAATTTCCGCTGCCAATATTTACCATAGCACGCAGGACAATTGGTAGGTCGGCCACGTCTACGTCATCGTCACAAGTCCAGCCGTCATCCAAAGTTAAATTCTCGACGGCAGCATCTGGTGAATATGTTACAAAATTGTCTGAAGCTCTAACTCCATTTGCCAACTGATGATGTGGCGAACTTCCATCAGATTCTGATTTAATGCTGGGACTAGACATGCCTCGAATTTTTCCAATATGCAAGTCTTCGCTGCAAGGGCTTGAGTCAATATTGTGCTCTTGAAGGTTATGGCGACTTTGGACACCGTCTCTTTGCAACCGAGAATTGGCATCGTTTAGGGGCAAGCCCTTATGTTTTTTATTTGCATAAAACTCAGCTCCGTGAACTGTCTTAACATGTTTTCGCAAAGAACTTGGGTCGGTGTAACGTTTCGTGCAGCCAGGAGCTTTACAAATGTAGGGTTTCTAAAAAAATTGAATTTTTAAATTATGAATTTTGGAATAGGGGTGTATTCTTACCTCATTACTGTGAGTACGATTTTGGTGCTTCGCACGATCGCTAGCATTACTAAACGCTTTACTACATCCAGGATATTCGCAGGTGTATGGTTTTTCGCCTGTATGTGACCGTAAATGAGTTTTGAGGTTTTCCAAGCGTGAGTATGCCTTAAAGCAACCTTCAAACTATAATATGTATAAACACATAAAATTAGGTAAAAAAGAATTAAATTTATTAAATTAAAAAAAATTGTATCTTACTGTGCATTTGTGTGGCTTTTCTCCGGTATGACGTCGCATATGCACAACTAGCATATACTGTGCTTTGAATGGTTTTTCACCACGAGTACAATCTTCCCATCGACAGACAAACGCTTTCTTATTGGTTTGGATGTGGTCATTATTTATATGTTTAACAAGTTCATCTTGTGTAATAAACTCAATACAACAGCTTCGCCAATGACAATTCGTTTCTATAAAGTCTCCAGGTTCGTCCTTGATATCCGTCGTATCAGCGTTGGCACAATCATATTCATTTAATGGAGTTGATGCGGATCCACAATTAACAAACTCATCACAGCGGCTGCTTATTTTTACATCGCCAGCAATACTTTTGGTATTCTTCACTATATTGTTATAGCAGCGATCAGACAAATGTGATGAGGCACTGTCCGCTTCTACTTGAGCCACGCTACCAGATGTTGATGAGGGCTGCTCAGTGACAATATTTTTATGCTGTCGATTTCTCTGTTTGCCGTCATCAAGGTTCTTTTGCTAGAAAGTAAATAATAATAATTAAAAATAAATAAAAGTCCTATTTTATTTTCCATTTTAAATTACCGAAAGTTCTGCCACCTGTTTATGTTCGTCACTAACTAGCCTTGCATTTGAAGATGGTGTTATTTGGCTAGGTAAATCGTTTAGATTACCATGAACATCATTTAGGCTTATGGTGGAAGCGCCTACAGCATGGCTTATAGAAAACCCGGCAGCAGCTGCTTGTTGTGAAGTCATCGGATTTAAAAGTCCTGCACTTGCGCGCAACAAATGAGCTTGTATCTGTTGTAAACGCGGTGCCAGTGTTGAATGTGCATGAGACATAGGATTTATGGCACTAGCTGAAATGTGACCATAAGAACCACTAGCCGCGCTGCTTCCTCGAGAGCCATTCATAATTGTGGCTAAGGAGTTTGGTGAAAATCTAATCATCGAATTAATGTCAAACGAATCAGAATAGGGCGATGAGGAAAGGGCTCTTTTGCGGCTGATGCTTGCACGAATACTTCCGCCTGGCGGTCGAGGACTACTTAATCTCCGGTTGCCATCAATGCTAAAGTGAAAATCAGTACTTGCAAGAGATCCTGCCGCAGCAGCAGCTACAGCCGCATGATGGAGGTCACCTAGGGAGCCCATACCTCTGGTACCCAAAAAATCTCCTGATCCTAGTCCTAGTCCTGCAAGATGGAAAGCCGACGCACAATTGACATAGGGATCTAGAAGATTACAAATTTTTATTTATCGTTTATTAAGGTTACTGTACAGAGATATGAGCTAAGCAATACCATGAAAAGACGCAGTTGAACTATTTCGTTGAAGAGAATACAACTGTTCCATATATCCGGGGATTCTATAGGCTGGGTGAAAGTCATGTGCATGAGGCTGTCCAGTAACATTTAAACTATGAACATGTTGATGCTGATGATTTTGATGGTGACCAGAAGAATTAGTAAGAAGACAGTTTCCATTACTTATTGGTGGTTGAATTGATGGTGACGTTTTAAGTGAATCTGATGCTTCAACCGTTGGAATCATGGATGGAACTGTAACCGAGCTTGAAACATCTGTTGTGTGTAAATGGTTAATGCAAGGGGATACTGGTAAAACTGTGGCCGCGGCAGCTGCGGCTGCTGCACGCCTGGAAGCCAGAAACTGTAATTCGGAATACCTGCAGAGAAAAAATTATAATTTTTAATTAATTATCTCGAGTAGTAAATATTATTTTTTATACTAATAGCCTATTTCATTGCGAAATTCGAAAGATGGTGAATTCCTTGCAAAATTGTACATAAAGGGCCGTTTTCTCGTCCGTTTGTTAAATGAAATAATCTTTTTTAATCTTATCAATATAATAATATCGCTGTGGACCGCAGTCCACGTAGTGACGAAGCGCACTATGAAGGCAACTACTATTATATAGCCGCAGAATTAAAAATCTGCAGTTATGGTCCGATCATAATGAGTGATACACCAATCGAAAGGTATCGCAAAAACTAACAAAACTATTGGCTTGGGAGAGAGAGCGACGAAAGTGAAAATTTAGAAATTTGGAGCTGTTGGAGCCGGTGGGAATAAATGCCCCCTCGCATTATTTTTGTTGTGTTTCTATTAAAATTGGCGTCGAATGAGGGGTCATATGATAAAATCCAATTTTCCGTTCAAAAGTTATACCCAATACAAGATTTTGGGGGACTATTAGAAATGAAAATGAAATTCTGTTTGTCAGAAAATGTTATACGGTATTAAACAAATAGATATAAGAAACATTATTTCTACCACTTTTGGAAAAACCCACTAGTTTAGCGGGAAAACAGCTATAAATAGCGAAATTTTGGAAGGACGTAACTTCTGTACTACCAAAGCTACAGACTTGCACTGTACCTCGTTTAAAAGACTTTTGGAAATACTATAAAGGCCTTTTGAATGTAATTTGTCTAAATAGCACATTTTAAAAATTATTGCAAAACATAACATTTTTAAACTTATTTTGTTAGCTTTGTTTTTTATTTTTCAAAAACGGCTTTAACGATTTTCGTTAAAACTTTAATCTATATAGCCCTTGAGATTCCCCAAATTTTGGTGTATTGCGCGTTATTGTAAAAAGTCAGGTTCAGAAAATTTTAGCAAGTGTATTTAATGACGAGTGCAATAATTTTTCGTCACAAATGTTGATATCAGAACTTTTGTATGTTGAAGGAGTGATCATCACTAGTTTTTTACCTCGTCAAGAGGTGTTTTTACTTAATACTAAAATATATCACAAAGTACAAGTTTATTTTATCCATAAATTCTTTTTGCAAGAGCTTAGCTTAAAGCCTGGTACTCAGTTCGGTTAAGAGTTTCGACAGGTTGAACACCCAGGTTGCAATCTTTAAATTTTCTGTTGGCATGGCGATATGTACTGCCGCAACTCCTGGAGGTGTTTTTATTTGGATTTTCCTTCAATTTTTAATTTGTTGACGAAAACTGCTAGCTAGCCATAGGAGTAAGCGAGAGGCAAGTACCCCTGTACTCAGGTAAGCTAATGAAATGGTAAAGACATACCAAAAAAAATTCCAGATTTAGCGGGTGAATTGCGATGAACACCTTTAGCCGCGGCCCAAAGAATAGAAAATATGATCTTTTCTGTGTTTGTGCAAAAGCAGTGTAGAGAAAACCCCAAAAACCAATGGAAAACTGCCTGTAGGAGTTGCGGCAATACATAAAGCCATGCATCATTTTGAAGTCAATTGCAAAGCCTTCGAGGAACGTTGCAAAATGTCAACATACTTTTTAAACTAGTATAGCCCCAGTACTGGGATAGTGACAGTACGAAACTTACTTTCGCTCTTAACGGTATAGGGTAAAAGAGATAATTTTAATGAAATTTTATTGGACTCTTTGGACACTATTCCTTTGATCTAAAACAGCGGTCGGCACACACATACGATGGTATTTTGTTTTATATTTGTGTCTGTAATTTGCACTGGGCAGCTCTTCGATGTGTGTGTGCAGACCGCTGTTCTACAGTGTACGTGAGAGGCAGCGTATGGGCAGAGCAATTTCCTATGCTCACTTAATAGGACGCTGCCGACCGCTGATCTAAAATGAAGTACATTTGTTGTGGTTTTTTTTTACCTTTCGTTGCTATTAAAAATGCGGTTATAGCTCTTTGACGCGGAGGTCCATATTTTTGTAAGTTTATTAATTTTCTTCCTTGATTTCTACTATTCCATTATTTCTTAAAAATTTCGCGATATAAACTTTTTGTTTTTCCGGCCTTAACCGCGACTTAGGCCATTTGCTCAGTTTGACTGCAATCTGGCTCATCAAACACTCGCTTACAAATTCGACCATGAGCGCAACCAATACTGCGACTATGACCAATAGTTCTATCAGTTGGCAGAAGTCATAAAAAATAAAATAAAGACCATGTGTTATTGAAGACCAACAAAATATTTAGTAAGAGAAACGCGTATGGCATGAAATTTATAAAATAAATATTTAAAAAAATCTCTCAAGCGACCAATGTGCAATAAAGTGTCCCGAACAGAATGAGACTATTTTCACAAATTTGACGGAAATTGGTTCGTAATTTCTTCAACTGATGGCGCTTAAAGCTCAAATTTTTAATGCGGTCCTCTGGTGTCCTAAGTAACCTTCAGTATACACGGCGCGCAATTTAAACGAGCCGTTTGGCCGCTAGGGCCACATACTGAGCCCCTTTTACTATTGAAGCCCCCTTCTACCCTATTCCCTGAGCTGTTGAATTGTTGAATTTTGGTCAGCTATTCCATACAAAATCAAGTTTCAGAAATTTCAACAACCTCGAGGCTGTTGAAAATTTTGTTGAAGCGTTGAAAACCAGAGTTGTCACCTTTTTTCTTAAAAGTCATAGCAACTCGTTCACACTTTAGTATCACAAGTGCGCCATATTTACTTTAAAATCAAGTTAGACAGTTTATTTATTGCTAACCATTTTAAATAGTAACTATAAAAAGTTAAATTTTAGGTGTTTCAAATTCCATGACACTTTTCAAGAAATAACAGCTGTTTGAAAATTCAACAGGAATTATTTACGGTCGGTTCCTTTATTGCTGAAATTTCCTGTTGAATTTTCAACAATTCAGCAATTCAACAGTTTAGGGAATACCCAGAAAATTTTAAAATTGGCGCAAGTTCATTTGTTTGCTGTTTGTGAGCCTAGCTGATTTACAATAAAACCATGCTACATGCAAAGTAGGTGAACTCAGAAAACTTCTGTCACACTACAAAAGAAAAATATTTTTCGACTAGTGAAAGGCTAAAGCCTAGTACTCAGTTCGGCTAATGTCTTCTCATAGAGCTCCATCCATTGAACGGATGGTCCGTAAGGTTTTGCCGTTCCGAAAAATTTCCAGTTAGTCCGCCATCCAATTTTGACGGACTTTGATGGGTTTTTTTATGCGATAGCTAGGCGATGTTTTTTTTGGTGCAACTCTGAATTCGTCCTCTTCTCTGTGAAAAATGAAACGTTGACTACGAGAACAAATCAAATTAATGTCGGGAAAAAAATTATATAATGCTCAAGTTCGTTGTTTTTTGGCTATTGTTGAATTATTTGTAGTTTGTTAGGAGCGGAAAAGAATTCGCCAACAAGTTGCTATGTGTAAGACAAAATTTAAGCTGTTCTGCGAACGAAAACATCAATGTTTGCAGCGAAGTCTCAGAATATGCTCTGCAATTCGTAAATACAAACTATGTACTCCTATAAAGTTCAAAAGTTACCAAACAGCACACATTTGGCTTTGTTAACAATTTTGCCATATTAATATTGGCCAGACAGAGGCGTAGTAAGAGCGGAGTGTGGGGTACGGGTGATTAGGGTCTCCCCCAGTCAGCAATATGCATGTATACTCGTTATAGGATATGTTATAAAAGCTCAGATATGTTTTAAACTATTATTAGGCAAGTTTTCCATTGGTTTTTGGGGTTTTCCTTCCCTAGGACAAATTATGCTCAGAATAAGCCAGTTTAAAGTACTTTGCGGTTATTTAACTCTCTACCAGCAAGCATCCGATTATGTTGGAGATCCAAGAAGGATATGCTTAGGCAATCGCTTAGGGACTATTTTTATACCCTTGCAGAGGGTATTATGATTTCAGTCAGAAGTTTGCAACGCAGTGAAGGAGACGTTTCCGACCCTATAAAGCATCACTAGACAAGTCGATCTAGCCATGTCCGTCTGTCCATCCGTCTGTCCGCCCGTCTGTCCGTCCGTTTCAAGGAAGACTATATCATATAGCTGCCATAGGAACGATCGGAAAATAAATGGGAATATAATAGGAAATAAATTATTGCTTCGTTGGTTTTTATTGTATTCTCTTCGACTCTGGGATATGACTCTTTTTAAAGGTTTTCGAACTTCGATTTTAGTTTTATCAATATCGAACTACTATAACATATAGCTGCGATAGGAGCTAGAAAATTAGTGATTAATAGGAATTATCTGCAAGGATATATAAGCTTCGGCTGGCCGAAGCTAGCTTCCTTTCTTGTTATACCCGTTACTCCGTTTAAAAGTTTTTCTAAGCTCCAGGTTTTGGGGCTCTTTTCCAAATGAAAGTTTTTGAACTACTAATTACTTTGTTATACGACTTTTTGAAAATTCGGCTTGTTTTTCGGGAAAACAGCTATAATTTAAAGCATATAAAAAGCTTAAATTCGGAACGCCGCAGCTACACAACTACTGAAGCTATCACTAAGGTATTTGGAAATATTATAAACCGGGGAATAAAACCAGAACCGGAACAGATAAACGAAATAAAACGATTCCTAATAGAGAACCGGAACCGGTACCGTGACCAAAATAAAAATGTTATTTCGAACCGATTACCGTTTTGCTGTTACCGGTACGTTTTTGGTACATTTACTAATACCCATATGTATGTATCAGCTTTCCGCTATATCGTCATCTTTCCGTTATGTAAGAAAACGTCGCTGTAGCAGAAACACTACTTGTTTAAATAAGTTGTAAATCTGGCTTTTTTGGCGAAATTCTACGCGTTTTTTCCGAAGACGCCCTAATTCTTCTTAGAAATAAAAAAGATACAAATTTAATTCAATATTTTATATAAAAAAAATCGAATTTTTTTTCCAAATAAAACTGATATAAATCATCTCAAAGTATTATTTGAAATTTTTTTTTACTTTACTGGTACCGGAACCGGAACCAAAGCATCAATACCACAATATATCCGTTTACCGAATAAATTGTTTCGGAACCGGAACCAAAATAAGATTATGTTTGATTCCCTGCTATAAACACTTTATTAACGTAATTTGTTTTAAAACGATAGTTACAAATTATGGCTTGAACATTTTTTTTAAACTTTTTGTTGGCTTTTTTTATTTCTCAAAAACGGCTTCAACGTTTTTTTTAAACTGATCTGTATAGCCCTAGAGATTCCTCAAATGTTGGTACAGCCAGTCACAAAAGTATTCGTTGCGAGGTGGTTCACAAACAAATTGAGTTTTTTTAACATTAACGTAACATATTAATTATTTTATTAATTTTATCAGTTTCAACACAACACAAAACAAGAGAGAACGCTATAGTCGGGTTGGTGTCCCGACTATCTAATACCCGTGACTCGGCTAAAGGGAGTGCGAGGGAGATGGAGATATAAACTTTGGTCAGCTATAACTTTTTAACGAATGGTCCGATTTAAAAAATTTCTTCTACGTTTCGATAGGTATTGATAAGCACAACAAAACTGCATTTTTACTTTTCCGGAATATTTAAGTTTTTAAAATCGTATATTAGCTATTGTGGGCGTTAGAGGGGGCGTGGCACCTTCTGGAAATAAACTTGCGCTGCGTAGGAACTCCAAGAATCTTCATGCCAAATACCAATCCTCTAGCTTTTATAGTTTCCGAGATCTCAGCGTTCATAAAACCATAAAAAAACGCCTCACAAAAGTATTCGTTTTGCATGGCAATATTCCAAAGTATTTTAAGATTTTTAAGTTTAAAACATATTTAAAATTTTTTTTTATGTTTCTTTCTTTGGTCTAAAAGTGCATTAAAGAACCGACAAACTGAGGTATAGTTTATAAAAATCGGTGAACAACTTACCTAAAAAATGGACGTTACCATAACCAAACAAAAACTACTTCGTCAAAAATCATTATTTCCATAAAAATTTCAATAAAAACGAAGTTTTCAGCTAAATAAGAAAGTTGTCATATCTTTTTTTTAGGTAAGTTGTTAAATGATACCTCATTTTGTCGGTTGTTTTATACACTTTTAGACCAAAGAAAAAAACATAAAAAAATAATTTTTTAAATATTTTTTAAACTTAAAAATCTTAAAATACTTCGAAAAATTGCCATGCATAACGAATACTTTTGTGAGGCGTTATTTTATGGTTTTAATCGTTTAATACAGCAATAAAGCTACTTCTTGTTCATTTTTTGTTTTATATATTTTGAATATGTGTTGTAACTGATAAAATTAATAAAATAATTAACTTATTACGTTAATGTTAAAAAAAATCAATTTAGCTGTGTTCCTTTTTAAAATATTAAATTATTTGTATTTATACTTTATAAAGCAGCGGTCGGCACAAATATACAATGACATATAGTTGTATGTTTGTGTGAGTAATTTGCACAGGGCAGTTCATCGATGTGTGTGAACTGCTCTACAAAGTACGTGAGCGGTAGCGAATGGGCAGAACAATTCCCTATGCTCACCTAATAGGACGCTATAATTCCCAAGAATCCTGAACCTAAAAAGACTAGTCGTTACACTTATTCCAAAATATATATTGAAAAACTAAGCAAAGTTCATTATTCTAATTTATCAATTGACAACTATATATATATCCGACTCCTTTCGACTTATACATACGATAAAAACAAAACCTTGTGGAAAGTAGCTTTACAACTAAGAGATTATTTTGCGAGGACGTACGAACTTCATTGTGTTGTAAAAGTATACAAATTAATATCTTTTTATTATCCTAAAGATCTAGAGTAATATTTGAAAAATATAAAGTAAAGACTTACGCAAGTGGAAAATATGTTGGTAGAGCGTAGGCGTCCATTTTATTAGAGTTTGTCACCAAATATTGAATGCCGGTTACGAGTTCCTGAAATCCTTTTATTTTGTATTCACCGTCGGAGAATCGAACATTTTTAGAGGCACGTTTGATAGCACTGTCACAAATATTCTTTACATATATTATAAATGAGTTTCCGCTTTTTTATGTAAATTTCAACCACAACTTTTGAAACTCAGGATTTAGTATCTGAATATTTAAGTTTAGTTTCTTGGTTTAACTGTGTAAACTTATTACTGTTATTTTTAAACTTTCTCAATCCAAAATTATATCATTAAACTTCACAGTAGTCGTAAGATTGAATGTCGCGAATTTATTTATTTATCACTAAATTGCAAGTAGCGAATAATAAAAATAAATGATGTATGACAAAGTCAATAACGTGTGTATGCTGCGTCTTAATGCTGTGTTTCTTACGAGTGGACTGAGCGATATTAACACTAGCTCTTGCAATGCTTCGTTAGTTTAGATGGAGCAGTTCGGATCTCCTCTCCTCTCACAAATATCTTTGTCAGAGCACAAATACCAGTACAGATGCTAACATAGATACGCAGTGAAGGCAAACACAAACATAACAACAATACAGTAACAAGTGCAACCCAATGTCTGTGTGTACCTACAGATCACGAACAGTCGACGAAGGCGGGCAGATCGAAGATGGCTACACAGCACATACACATGGGGAAAGATACATTTTGGTTGCAGTGTTGACAATTTAGCTATTTTCCAGCTGTTGTATACTTAAGGCCATTTCTCTTCCGCTCTTTGAACTAGAACTATGTTTTAAACAATAAATTTCCATAAGTTTCCTAGATTTAAAGCCTACTTCTGTTTAACATGCGGACGAGAAAGCGGCTCTGAAGCTACTATTTTGCAAGATTGTTTTTCTTAAGAGACAGGTACATTTTTGGCCTTGATGTCATCACACAAACATTTTTTGTTATGCAGAAAGCGTACAAGTTATTAGCCGCGCCTACATACATTGGAACAACGAACCACACTTACGCTCACAGTCGCTTACAGTCCTTTTCTCTCACCACATTTTAGCTCTCACTTGTTATTTCTTTTCTCACTTCGCTCTGCCATTGTTTACATATATGTATACATATATATACACACAGGTATATACATGTATTTGTATAGAGCCCGTCGGATTTCTTAATTATACCCTTGCAGAGGGTATTCTTGATCACCATCGATAAAAACATCTCTGTTATTCATTTTGTGCGATAGCTACTTGCATAGTCTTGCAGTTTTAACTGGTTGAACCTTTCGCATTTTTTTGAAGTGAGAAATTATGACTATTGTCTAAAGCATAATTTCCTTTTTAAAGTTGAATTCAACAAAAAAAAAATATAATTAAAAGTGCAAGGATACACAATCTTCGGCTTGCCTTCCTTTTTTCCATATTTCAAATCATTCGAAAAAGATAACCATTAAATATAAATACAAAGATTGAAAAATGTTTCAATGGAATTTGATGATAAAAATTACTTAAAAAGTTAATGAACTAATAACTAGACATCGGATTATATGTTTTTATGCATTTATGCTCCAAATACCGCCAAATTTTTGATTTAGGCCCTATATTAAATTTGTATTCGAATGGAAACGACATATCGCAAATGTGCATTTTTTTTATGCAAAATATGTCGATAATATGCAACATATGTCCAGAATATGTAAAATATGTCGAAAATATGCAAAATATGTCGAATATGTTTCTATCTTAGAGGCACATAGATTTCGAGCTTAATGGGTAAAATATTGCAAATGTATTTTTGTAGTTGACAGAGAGGGTATACATAAAAATAGCTACAATCGCACCATCGTATCTTAAGAAAATCGGTTCCAAAAACCGTATGTTAGTTTTTGAACATTTTCATCAAACTACTGCTTATTTCTCTAAGTTATAGGGTAGGACCAATCAATATAATTTTTGTAAACTGTACCTGCCACATTGGCCAATCCACAGAAAAATTAAGAGTGCCTCCCAAAAACATTTTAATTTAGCTTACAATATGTGACTAAAAATTCTATATTTTCAACAGTCAATTTTGTTCTTTTGTCAGTGAGTAATTTAAAATTCCAGAAATCTGAACCAGTCCCCACAACCGCGTAAAAATGATCCTCAATGGACAGCGACTTCTTAAGAACTCTCATAACCATGGATGACCACATGTGTATTTTTGTTATGATTATCAGAAGAAATCTCGGTCCAAGGAGGATTATGTATTATTATTATAGTAGGCATTAAAGCAAATATTTCGAAAATCAGAGCAAATTTACTACGAAACTCGTAGAAAACCCTACAGATTCTACGGTTTTGATGGGTTGGTTTCCAAACCAACCGTATCCAAATCCGTCGCCGGTTTCTGTGACACCCCAGATTGCCTCCTACTCTTGGGAATATAATTATACCCGTTACTCGTAGAGTAAAAAGGTATATTGTAATCGTGCAAAAGTAAGTAACAGGTAGAATAAAGCGTTTCCGTCCCTATAAAGATCAGAATCACTAGCCGAGTCGATCTAGTAATATCCGTCTGTCTGTCTGTCTGTATGAACGCTTAGATCTTGGAAACTACAAAAGCTAGCAAGTTGGGATTAACCACACATATACTCATGCCTCCTACGCAGCGCCAGTTTGTTTGAATCGAGTGCCACGAACAATCAAACGTCCACAATCGCCTTAAAGGACTTTAAAACTTGTCTGGCGCTCACATCTTGATATTTTTGGGAAAAGTATAAATGCTGTTTAAAATACCCATCAAAATGTAGAAGACAATTTTCAAATCGGACCATTCATTAAAAAGTTATAAGCAAAAATTGATATTGCATATCTCTATCTCCCTCGCACTCCCTCACCTGAGTAACGGGTTTCTGATAGTCGAAGTTATTGACTATAGCGTTTTCTCTAGCTTTTTTGAAAATTTTCTGCATTTTGAATTTTTTTTATGATTTCAGTCAGAGGTTTGCAACGCAGTGAAGGCGTTTCCGACCCCATAAAGTATATATATTCTTGATCAGCACCACTAGACGAGTCGATCTAGCCATGTCCGTCTGTCCGTCCGTCTGTCCGTCTGTTTGTCCGTCTGTTTCTACGCAAACTAGTCTCTCAGTTTTAAAGCTATCGGGCTAAAACTTTCCCAAAAGTCGTATATCTATTGCAGGTAGTATATAAGTCGGAACGAGCCGGATCGGACAACTATATCATATAGCTCCCATAGGAATAACTGGGGAAAAAAAAGTAAAAAAATGTATCTTGGTACACCCAAGACCTAGAACCTCCTACTTTTGGAAGTGCCATTTTTTATCTAATTCTGAATTTCGAATACAAAAAAATCGGACGACTATATCATATAGCTGCCATAGAAACGATCGAAAAATTAATGGGAATATAATAGGAAATAAATTATTGCTTCGTTGATTTTTATTGTGTTCTCTTCTACTCTGGGATATGAGTCTTTTTAAATGTTTTCGAATTTCGATTTTAATTTTATCAATATCGAACTACTATATCATATAGCTGCCATAGGAACGACCGGAAAATTAGTGATTAATAGGAATTATCTGCAAGGGTATATAAGCTTCGGCTGGCCTTTCTTGTTTTAAAGCAAAAATTCGAATGTTTTAGCAAAAAATATACGTTTGCCTTTGAAAGATCGTAAAAAAATCGTAAATTAAAAAATTTAAAAACGCACTTCCCAGGCTGGTTTTTTATTTTTTAACCAAAATGTGAAATAATTGGAGGTCCGATCATTTTTGGCGAAGATACAGTGAGAACCTCAAAACTCATTTATTTTAATTGTTCCGGCTATCATGATATTTTTCTCAAAAGTAAATCGATATAGCAGTATTTTTCTCTTTCAAATGCGGAGAGTCAGACGTGGTTTTGGGTATACATAGAATAGTTTCTTTGTCAATATGGCTTAGAAATAAATTATAAATTTTAGGGCTTTTCAGGGGTGTCACAGAAACCGGCGACGAATTTGGGGACTGTTGGTTTGGAAACCAACCCATTAAAACCGTAGGTGTCACAGAATCTGTAGAGTTTTCTAGGAGTTTCGGAGTAAAATTGTTCTGATTTTAGAAACATTTTTTAAAACCGTGTACTTTATTTTCAAACGGTTTCTGTGACACCGAGATTTGCTTTTGATTGTGATTTTTTTCATTAAATACTGTGTTTTTTAGTTTCCAAATGCGGAGGTCAAACGTCGTTTTTAAGGTAACATATGTACATACATACAATGTATACATACATAGTTTCATTTGCAATATTGCTTAAAATACTTTCTAGATTGCATTCCCCCTACTATTTATCACTTTTTTTTGCGTCCATACAAATGTGTGTACATATGTACATGTACATATATGTATGCATATGTACCTGCTCTTTTTATGCTGTGAAATTTGTCAAAATAGGGACAGTCATGATGTGTATAATCCAACACAACCTTTTCGTAACCTGCAGCTATGCGATTCTAAAAGTCACAAACAACTATGTACATACATACATATGTATGTATACATAAATGTTCCAAGCGGGCTCAAAACAATCAAACTTCCCTTTTTGTCTGCAGTGCACAGCAGGATTGGATCTGGAATCTTAAAATTCTCTTGCTGTGCGCTTCTGCGTTCACAATATGTATGTGCCCTTTGTAATTTAACGTCTTACTCAAGTCTTCTCTCTATGAAAGGAGCGAGCACACGCTGTGCGGCTGCAGTTTATGCATACATACATACATTTGTCGGTATGTTGTTGATCGTGCATTTGTGTGAGTACATTCAGACCTTTATATGTATATGTCCAAACATTGTACTTCTACAAATATATTTGTATACATATATACAGATATACAGATTTACATACATACATATGTACATACATATGTATGTGTCTGTACGCACATGGCTATGCCCATTCCTTTTTATGAGAAACGTTTTGTAGGTTCTCGGAAACAACAAAACCAGATATTTTATAATACCTCCGGCCGAAGGACTTCAGTTTCCAGTGCCACTTTTTTCCATTAAATTTAGTATTGTATACTAGTTTTAATTTGACAAAATAAAAAATAAAATAAATAATACCTACATATGTACATATGTATACCTACAAATGTATACGTAAGTACATATTTACGGGCACATGAGTGCTCAATTATACATATGTACATATATGTACATATGTACATACCTTTGTATGCTATTTACAAACAATTTTGCATCTGCACTATCGGCACATAAACATGAACATATGTACATATGTATATATGTATGCATGTATATTCATAAATGACTAAGGAGTGCATGGATCAAGAATACTGTTTGCATGGGCAAATATTGTATACATATGTATGTATGTATATGTTTGCGTGTAATTTTTGTTTGTTTCTAAAAGATGATTTTTATTGATTTATTACTTTTTTCCAATCCATAGGATTATTTTGTATTACTTACAAATGTACATGCATACATGTACATATTAATACATATGTACATATTATGAATTGAGAGCCATTTGGGAAAAGTATAATAGCATTTTTTCAGACTTTGGATTTAACTAGCCGTTTGCACGAAATCCTACTTTTAGACATCTGATAACCGGCCATGGAAAAGCAGATCCATCTGCTTTTGATGCAAGCAAATACATACATATGTAGTTTTTCCATCCGCAAGATACATATGTATGTACATACTTAAAGTACATACAAATATACGGCGAAATAGTAACATTGTCAAAATGTGTACATACATATGAAATGGTATAAGGATAAATATTATAAGAGAATGTGAAGATCTGCAATCAAGGCTGTACAGCGTACCTTAAAAATAATGAAACGACGGTCGTTGCAGGATTGATATGGAATACATCCCAATCATACATACATATGTACATACATATGTCTATTATGTTTATACGATGAGATTAACGCTTTCTTGAAAGCGCGATCTAGAAATCACCCCTGTTTATACGACAACTGAGAATTCATGCTTTTGTTCACTCTCAGCTGATAAAGATGCCGGACCGGTAAAAAAGGTGATAATTTTTAACCTCTGAGTAGAGAAATAGCCTATAAAGGGCTGTAATTTCTAGCGATCTGGCAACGTTGATAATTTTTAACAGAGTTACCAGAGCTGGGCACCACCAATTCACGCTTTGAGGCTGAAATCATAGTCAACTTTCGTGTGTGGCTGAATTCACGAAATGGCGTTTATACAGACACGAATCGGAAGAAAGCGTGAAATGATGGCGTGAATTCGGCATCGTATAAACTCAGTATATATCGTACAATGTACATATATAAATATAGTTCGATTTTGTATACATAAGTTAACTGTCAAAAAGAAGACGTAATAAATCACCGAGGGGATTCCCTAAACTGTTGAATTGTTGAATTTTGATCAGCTGTTTATCAGCTGTTCCATATAAAATCAAGTTTCAGACATTTCAGCAATTCAACAATTCGAGGCTGTTGAAAACAGGGACCGTAAATAACAGTTATTTGAGACTTTTATTTTAAAAAGACTACTGTGATATTTTTTTTAAACGTCAAAAAAACCACTCTTTTTACTCTTGTGCTTTGTGGACATTTCAACAAATCTGGAAAGCAAATGAACTGTTATTTGTCCATGTCTATAAAGTGCATAAAAACCAGTAAAATTGTTGATAAAAAATTGAACAAATCTCAGTAGGCCTTTTAAAATAAAAGTCTCAAATAACAGTTATTTACGGTCCCTGGTTGAAAATTTTGTTGAATAGTTGGAAACCAGAGTTATCATCTTTTTTGTTAAAAGTCATGGCAACTCTGCTACATTTTAGTATCACCAGTACGCCATATTTACTATAAAATCAAGTTAGACAGCTTATTTATAGTTATTCTTACCTTGCTAACAATTTAAAACAGTAACTAACTATAAAAATCAAATTTTAGGTGTTTAAAGATCCATGACACTGAATAACAGCTGTTTGAAAATTCAACAGAAACCATTTAGGGTCGTTCCCTTAATTGCTGAAATTTCCTGTTGAATTTTCAACAATTTAGCAATTCAACAGTTTAGGGAATCCCCTCAATGTAAAGAATTTATACATATGCCGGCTAACATTTCTGGAACAGATAAAGTTTCCGCTAAGGGATATCGGCTTCTCGAGCATTAAATGTGAAAGTTAACTTTGACAGGGACTCGGACTCCCTTTTAAACTTTTTCGGCTCGATAAAATGACAGATGATTTCCCAAAGCCAAGGGGAAGAAACAAAATCACAGCAAATTTTTCCTTTGACTGATACCCAATCGGCTGATAATCAACGCATGCCTATGCTTGCGCTTTACATCTAAATTATGTGCCCTAACAGCACTATGTTATTATTTCTCGTTCAGATAAATTAAAGGAGTTGAGAAAATTGATTTACTTTTGCGATGAATTATTCTAGTCTTTATTTTTTTCGAACTGATAGCTATCAGGGACTTTTTAAAGGTCTATCTTAGTTAATAAAATTTAAGACAATCCCCGAAAGACAAATACAACTTAAAAGCGAGGACGGAAGTTTTACGAATAAAAATTTGACTAGAATAGCAAAATTAATAATAAAAAACAAATTATTTTAAATTGGAAAAAAATAAAATTCTAAAAATGTTCACCCTATTATTCCTATGGGAGCTATAGGATATAGACGTCCGATCGGCACGCGCTTTTACCCTGATCAAGGTATGGAAAGATTCACGTCAATAGCTTTTACACTGCGCGAAATATCTTAAATTCTTGCAAGTTATATCTGATTGTTCCTATGGATATAGACGTCCGATCAGGGCGCTTTTCAATCTTGATCTGCGTACACATGTTTTAGGACGACTGTGAAAGTTTCAAATCGCTAGCTTTTAAACTGAGCTCGCAAACGGTATTGAAGCAGACATACAGACGGACAGAAGGACAGATGGACAGAAGAACAGACGCACGTGGCTATATCAACTCCCCTTTTGATCCGGATCAATAATATATACATATATATTTTATCGGGTCGGAAACGTCTCCTTCATTGCGTTACAAACTTATGACCAAAATTATAATACCCTCTGCAAGGGTATAATAATAGTGAACCTAAATCAGCATTTTTTCAATCATTACTGTTATTGGCAAAACGCAAACGTAAACGTGACCATTAATCCTTAAAATTATAATATACGGGGTTGTCACAGAAATCTCTTCCAACCAAATTTCCCCCCAAAAGCAAATCTCGGTGTCACAGAAACCGTTTGAAAACTAAGTACACGGTTTTAAACCAAACGAATAGTAGGCATTGAAGCAAATGTTCCACAAAACCAGAACAAACTTATTCCGAAACTCCTAGAAAAGTCTTCAGATTCTGTGACCTACGGTTTTGATGGGTTGGATTCCAATCCAACCGTCCCCAAATCCGTCTGTGACACCCCTGAGAATCCCACAATGTGAGGTGTCACAAAAATCGATACTAATCAAAAAATGTAAAGCTTTTTAATTGAATAAAATGTCTGTAACACCCCCGATAAAAACGCACCAGAGGACCGCAGGTCCGAGTGAGATAGGATATAGTCGCCCGATCTCTAAGTATTCTTGTACTTATACTTTGGCTAAATCATATACATACATATAATATAATCCTACCTGGCAGATACATATGTACATATACATATATTTATAAAATAACATATGTATCTACATACATTAGGGCGGTCCAAAAACTGAAATCCCATTCTCACCCCTTCACATGGTAGATTAAAGTAAGCAAAAGATGTACATACATATGTAAGTGAAAACTCAACAATTTTTTGGTGGGATTTTACCTTGCGAAATGTTTGTGCATTGATGTACATATGTATGTACGTAAGAATCATGACAGAGTTTGGTTGAAGAAGATTTCTGTGACACCAACGATATATGTATATACATATGTACATACAGTGAGACACTTAAGTCATGATACACCTCGATTTTACCGTCGATTTTAACTTAACTTGCAAATTGCTCCTTTATTAAAGGCCATTTAATAAAACTGAGTATGCTATGTTGTTCGTTTCACTTTTGTTAACAATATTACAAAAAATAACAACTTTTACATTTAATTAACGTACAAAATAAAGAAAACCTTAAAAAATGGCTCCACAAAAGTCATGATACACATATGGAAAAATGCTTCCCTAATCTCTTTTTTAAGTGCAAAAAATGTTTAAAAAATTATTTTTTTATGATTTTGTTTCTTGTCTTTAAGTATTTACATGAAAAATCCAAATAAATGAGGTACATATGTTTAATTATAATCGGTCAACAACTTAACGAAAAATGGACAGGGTCAAAAACAAGCTTTGGCGTACAGCATGAATTGCATACAAAATTTAATAGAAACGAAGCTTTTATCTAAAAAAGAAATGTGCCCTGTCCATTGTATATGCAATGCATATACAAATTCAGTAATATATCTGAGCTGGCTACTATGATATTTTTCACGAAAAAACCAGTAATTTTCATTCGCGTTTGGGGGGGGGTCAAACTTCATTTTAGACCACAAGTTTGTTCGGCAATATTGCTTAGAATCCTTTAAAGATTACGTTCCCCCTATACGATTCATCACTTCTTTCGGCCCCATACAAATCGACCCGCCTTAATACGCCACTTCACAGAGTCCTTTTTTCCACAAATGCTGTAGTACATATATAATAATAATAATAATAATAATAATAATAATAATAATAATAATAATAATAATAATAATAATAATAATAATAATAATAATAATAATAATAATAATAATAATAATAATAATAATAATAATAATAATAATAATAATAATAATAATAATAATAATAATAATAATAATAATAATAATAATAATAATAATAATAATAATAATAATAATAATAATAATAATAATAATAATAATAATAATAATAATAATAATAATAATAATAATAATAATAATAATAATAATAATAATAATAATAATAATAATAATAATAATAATAATAATAATAATAATAATAATAATAATAATAATAATATAATAATAATAATAATAATAATAATAATAATAATAATAATAATAATAATAATAATAATAATAATAATAATAATAATAATAATAATAATAATAATAATAATAATAATAATAATAATAATAATAATAATAATAATAATAATAATAATAATAATAATAATAATAATAATAATAATAATAATAATAATAATAATAATAATAATAATAATAATAATAATAATAATAATAATAATAATAATAATAATAATAATAATAATAATAATAATAATAATAATAATAATAATAATAATAATAATAATAATAATAATAATAATAATAATAATAATAATAATAATAATAATAATAATAATAATAATAATAATACAAAAATATTCTTCGTATTCATTTAATTTTTTATACTAGCGCCAGTTTTCTATAACAACTCTTTAGTGATGTGAAGCCCAATGACTTTATTTTCTTCCCCTGTTTCTCGGTCCAGTACAAATTTTAAAGGCTTAATTAGTCAGCGGTTCGAAGCCCAAAAGGAAAAAAATGTTCGTCTTTAGCGGAGTCCACACATACATACAGAATCACGTTTATGTCCATATATACATATATGTATATGTATGTACGTACTGATACACACATGCTTATTTTTCAAATCCAGTTTTTTCTCCATTAAGCGACAGAGCAGGCACAGATTGAAGCATCATCATTATCAAGAAATTGAGCCGAGTTGGCCTTTGGAATTATGTTGTCCGTCGAAACAGAAAATAAAAAGGGAAAAGCAGACAAACAGCCTTAATAACAAAATTAAGGGAACTGTTTTTGGACTTTTACATACACACATTCATATGTATGTAAGTATGTATGTAAAAATTGGTTTCTACATATGTACATGCATATGTATGTATGTATGCATGTATACATGGAATTACCCTGCACTTCGACAAATCATCACTACTCAAAATCATCACGCAGTCGACTACGAAGCCGACTCTCTCATTCGATCACTCTTTAAAAATAACGTTGGTGAAAATACTATGATTTACTAATGAAAGCGGTGATGGAAGATGATTTCTTTACTGATGATTTCTAGGGTATGTTAATGATGATGATAAGGCAAATGTGATTAATTATTTTACCGACAAATAGGCAATGAACGGAACTGCAAACAGTATATACATATGTATACTTAAGTACATAAATAATCGACCAATAATTTTAAAAGTGCTTAATAACAAACTATATTCATACAAATTTTCAGAGTTTTAGCATATTATTGGAATTATCAATGCCAATCTCCAAGTCAACGACATTTTATCACCATTATACATACATACATATGTACATTATTAAGTTGAGAAAGGGAGAGTCAGCAAGAGCGTCGTCACTGAAGAGAAGCAGTCGACTGAGTGATGACTTTAAGCAGTGATGAATTTATTAGTGCAGTGATATTATTCCAATATTTGGGCAATTATTAAAATTACGAACAAATGTATGTACATACATACATATGTACATATCGATTTTTATTGTTTTCTTTTACATACTTAAATATATATGTATGTACCTATGTATGTATACATATACTTTTGCTAATGAAGACATTATTTTCCACTACATTAGGGTATAAGGCTTAAAGGCAAAAGGCCTTATAGTGGAAGTTGCGTACATACATATGTACATATGTATTTACATAAGCACAAGATTTGATACACACATGTGTACGTGTATAAGCATTATTTCCCAGCGATACGAACATATGTTCATAAATACATACGATACCTACATATGTAGTCACATTAGGGTGGACTTAAGTTTTATTGAATACTATGTAGAGGTGGAGAAACAGGAAGGCATGTAAGAGAAAAATGTGTTTTAAATTTAAGTTATTTACTGTCATGCGCGGATCCACGGGGGTTAGAAATCACCATAACCTCGGGTCAAAAATTAAAGAAAATTTGCTATTAAAAAAGTATGCAACAAAAAATTTGTTTTAAAAACACCCCGGGTCAAAAATTAAAGAAAATTTGCTATTAAAAAAGTATGCAACAAAAAATTTGTTTTGAAAACACCCCCCAAGCCAATTCCTGGATCCGCCACTGTTTACTGTATTGGTGGCTTAGGAGGGAAGCGGCGGTGAATTGGGCTTTTCATATCCTATTATACTATAATGTATGCTATTATATAAAATATGCTTATCACTTAAATATGGTTGATACATTTTTTTGCCAAATAAAGGTTTTTTTTGTTTTTTTATTGAACTATAAAAGTTTTTCAGTTGGGCTATATTATTTATTTAAAAACAAAAAAAATAAATAAATAAATTTGTTCAAAACATCGATGTCTGGGAACATCGATGTTTCTCCACCTCTATTACTATGCACAAAGTCCATTATAAAGCTCGATTTCCACTAGTCGGTATTTTCACTATTTTTCGTTTAGTAACTCGAATGCACTAATCAAACGCGCTTTTCATAATCGGCGATTGAAAACATCGATAATTCGATGCAAAAATCTACAAATTCGATGAAATAAAATTATTCATAAATTGCTGCAAATACTAATAAAAACAACAGAAACAAAGAAAACGAAATAAAACAAGAGAGAACGCTATAGTCGGGTGTCCCGACTATGAGATACCCGTTACTCAGGTAAAGGGAGTGCGAGGAAAAATGTCTTCTACATTTCGATAGGTATTGATAAAAACAATAAAACTGCATTTTTACTTTTCCGAAATATTTAAATTTTTAAAATCGTTTATAAGCTATTGTGGGAGTTAAAGGGGACGTGGCACCTTCTTGAAATAAACTTGCGCTGCGTAGGAGCTTCAAGAATCTTCATGCGAAATACCAATCCTTTAGCTTTTATAGTTTCCGAGATCTCAGCGTTCAGACCGACAGACAGACATGGCTATATCGACTCGGCTAGTGACCCTGATCAAGAATATATATACTTTATAGGGTCGGAAATGCTTCCTTCTAGCTGTTACATACTTTTGCACGAATACAATATACCCTTTTACTCTACTCTAACGGGGTACAGTCCATTTCTTAAAACACTTCTACATAAACTCTAGCAATACCAGGGAAGTTAACTTTGGCAAGCCGAACTTAATAGGGTATATTAAAATAAATACTTATGTTTAATGCTCGCTCGATCGGTGCTGCTCCAGGGACTCCAGATATATTATTGCCATATTCCAACAAAGTTATGTTTATAGCCGTTACTCGTAGCTCTTACTCTACGAGTATATTGCAGCGCATGTATGTTGCAGCCGAGACCACGGCCCCTCTAAAATCGTCCTTCACAATTTTAAAAGGTGTATGGCGCCCACATCTTAGAAGATTTCGGAAAAGTATAAATGCAAAGTTGTTGTGCTTATTTATACCTATCAAAATGTAGAAAAAAAATTTTCAAATCGGTCCATTAAAAAGTTAAGCCTATTACTCAGTACGACGAAAACTTCTAGCTAAGCATAGGAGTAAGCGAGAGGCAAATAGGTAGCTAACGTCTTTAGCTGGGACTTTTTACCACCGCGATACAGTTGAGCTAAGGAAATGGTAAGGAACAACCAAAAAATACCATATTTAGCGGATGAATTCCGATGAACGCCTTTAACCGCGGCCCAAAGAATAAAAAATTTGATCTTTGGATGTGTTGTGCAGAAGCGGTGGGCCAATAAAAAATTATTGGGTTGTGAGTTGCGGCATGTCAACAGCAAATTTAAATCTTCCGACCCAGGTCGGCTCAACATTTTGTAATATTTTAAAATTGGCGTCAGTTGATGTTTGCTGGTTGTCAACAAACCCAGCTGATTGAGAGTAAGACTATGGTAAATGCATTGCGGATAAACTCTGAAAACTTCGGCCACACTAACAGATTAATATTTTTCGACTAGTAAAACTCTAAGCCGAACTGAATACTAGGCTTTATGAGCAATAATGGAATTCAAGCAGTGCAAGCTGTCGCTTTGCTGCTTGCATATCTCCGTCTCCCTTGCACTTCCATTAGCTGAGTAACGGGAATCTGATAGTCGGGGCACCCGACTATAGCGTTCTCTCTCGTTATACCCTTGCAGAGGGTATTATGATTTTAGTTAGAAGTTGCAACGCAGTGAAGGAGACGTTTCCGACCATATAAAGTATATATATATTCTTGATCAGCATCACTAGACGAGTCGATCTGGCCATGTCCGTCCGTATGTCTGTTTCTACGCAAGCTATCGGGATGAGACTTTCCCAAAAGTCTTCTTCTAGCTCCCAAAGGAAAAATCTAAATAAAAACGAAAAAAATTCTAGTTTCGGTATTTGTTTTAAATAAAACCTTCTACTCTTGGGAATATAATTTTTTGAATATTTCAGAATTTCGAATTAAATTAAAAAAAATCGGATCACTATATTATATAGCTGGCATAGGAACGGTCGGAAAATTAAATGGAAATTAATAGGAACAAAATTATATCTTTGTTGATTTTTATTACATACCTACTCTTGTTGTCTGGGATATAGCTTTTTAAAAACATTTCAAATTTTCAAATAAAATTTAACAAAAATCAGACGGCTATATTATATAGCTGCCATACGAAGAATCAAAAAATTTCTTCCAAAATAATGAGGGGATTCCCTAAACTGTTGAATTGCTGAATTGTTGAATTTTGGTCAGCTGTTAATCAGCTGTTCCATACAAAATCAAGTTACACAAAATTCAGCAGTTCAACAACCTCGAGGCTGTTGAAAATTTTGTTGAATCGTTGAAAACCAGAATTGACACCTTTTTTGTTAAAAGCCATGGCAACTCTGTCACATTTTAGTATCATCAGTACGCCATATTTACTTTAAAATCTAGTTAGACAGCTTATTTATAGTCATTCTTACCTTGCTAACAATTTTAAACAGTAACTAACTATAAAAAATCAATATTTAGGTGTTTAAAGTTCCATGACACTTTTCAACAAATAACAGCTGTTTAAAAATTCAACAGGAACCATTTAGGGTCGTTCCCTTAATTGCTGAAATTTCCTGTTGAATTTTCAACAATTCAGCTCAAAAAAAAAAAATACTAAAATACTGCTCAAAAAATAATTAATTTCTCGAGCTATCGATCAATTCCGATAACAACCTAGTTAAATACTTAACGAAATTCGCTAAAATACACTATCAAAGGCAGAAGACTTATTACAATGAATATCGAGTAGTGTAACAATGGATCATACGGTTAATTTCGCTTGTGAAATACAATTTCAAAATTTGAATTTTAGGGTTGTTTATGTTTTTGAGCCAGTGTGACCGAAAAATAACGCAGATATTACCAAATTAATCAACACTGGACCATCAAGAAATAATTGACTGAAAATAGTATTTGTTTTTTGGGGCAGTTTTTGTTAGGTTGAGTACTAGCCCTTACACAGGTCGACAAAATCCAGACTTTTTTTTTGACCCAAGACTAAGCGCTACAAAACCTGATAGGATTTTAGCTTTAGATTACTACCCCATACTTGGAAACTTTCTATTACGTTACAGTTTAGAGAAATCCGTGGACAAAGTTCCAAATTTTCGATTTATTGGCACTTTTTGTGGACTAGTAGAAACTAAACCATTTCTAGCCGAGAGCCACAATTTGTTGGAAATGGTACATTGAACTAGAGTTGGGCGCGTGTCAACAAATTTCTCAACACAACACAGCACAAACACGAAACTCGAGTTGCCAGCATGCACGAACACTAAACGTTTAAATAATTTTAAAACACGACACGAACACGCACAAAATATATATATATATTTTATTAAACATTTTTATTTTAATATAGATTTTATTTTCGATTTTTAAAGAAAAAAATAAAAGTTTTTCCAACTTAGGGGCTGTCCATATATTACGTAATCACGTTTTTGGTGATTTTTGACCCCCTCCCCCCCCTGGTGATTAAAAGTAATCTTTCAATAAACAACCCTCCCCGCCCCCCAATGATTACGTAATCCCAAGACAACAATTTTCGAATTTGTTGTTTTAATCTGTGGATTCAAACGGAGACGCACATTCGGTTCTTCTACGCTGAAATTATCTCCTACATACTCTTCGTCAAGCCATTACAGGTCTTCACATCCTTCGTGAGTTTGAACCACTAAACATTCACTTTTGCGCCGCCCAGCCACTCGAAAAAATATTTCTCTGCTTTACTATCCAAGTTTGTAGATATAATTGAAGAAAAATGAATATATTAATAAATTCTTTAAATAAAAAAATACATATAAAATGATTACGTAATCATTGTGCAAGACCCCCCCCCCACTAACTCACCACTAACTTAAAAGTTTTCCAAATGTTGCACCTGGCTTCATTTTTATATTTTGGGCCTCCACGGCGAATGGCACTTTGAATAAAATATTATCATCTTTGAAAAATTGGATTTTGGGAAGTTCCCGAACCTCGAGTGAATAACAAAATGGTAAGAAAACAAAAAAAGTTCCGAAAGGTACATATTTCTATTTATAATAATCGAAATAGTGCCCTCAGTTTTTTTTTCGCTATATATACATAAATCGTGTTTTTTGATAAAAAACGAACACGAACACGAACACGAAAAATGTATACACTTTTTTTGAACACGAACACGTCGTGTTGGTCGTGCGTGTTTCGAGTCACGAAAAATAACACGACACTCGCTTAACTCTACATTGAACATTTTGTCACTTTTTTCTATCTGTAGTAGCCTTATATTTTTAATGTATTGTGTGCGTACGGGTCTCATCTCAACAAGAAAAATATGAGGCTACTATAGATAGAAACAAGAAAGGAAGTTAACTTCGGCCAGCCGAAGTTTATATACCCTTGCATGTATGCCTATTTAAAATGTTGTGTTTAAATTCTAAAAAATCAAAACGCCTACTTCCTACAGAGTTATAATTTTTTTTCTATTATTTTTTTTGATTATTCCTATGGGAGCCGTAAGATATAGTGGTCCCATCCGGCTCGTTCCCACATATGTGCTACCTGCAATAGAAAGAAGACTTTTGGGGAAGTTTCATCGCGATAGCTTTAAAACTGAGAGACTAGTTCGCATAGAAACGGACAGACGAACATGGCTAGATAGACCCGGCTATTGGTGCTGATCAAGAATATATATATACCCCTGCAAGGGTATAAAAATTTAATTTCGAACCGATTACCGTATTGCTGTTACCGGTACGGTTTTGGTACTTATTTACTAAATTCGTTTAAAATCCTGAAAAAAATACCCATATGTATGTATCGATAGGTTTTGATGAAACAAACACATTTCAGTTTAAATTTTCAGTCTAGCTTTAAAACTGTGGGCGCCACAGTTTTTCGCGATTTGTGGGCATAAGAGTGGGCGTGGCACCCTTTTTCTGGACCATCAATAGGTATTCAAGAAACAAAAACATTTCAGTTAAAACTTTTAATCTAGTTTTAAAATTGTGGCCTCCACAGCTTTTCGTGGGCGTTAGATAATGGGAAGCTAAAGTATCTAAATCCAAAACCTCATGATGTAACGAACTGTTTTCGACTGTTTGATCGCTACGAAAACGCCGCGACTAGCTCAGAGATATTGTGTGTTCGTTCCACCAAATTTGTATTGCGTGACTGCCCGTGACCCAAGAAAATGCAAGATATCCGATTGGGACAAATCGGAAAACTTTATTCAGTTTTACTTTTCGCTGGTATTGGTTTCTTCGTCAGCTGGCTGTTGCGGCTCGCCTGGTCGGCGACGTGCCTTCCTCGGCTGAAGATCTCTGCGTGCGTTTCTCGGCGGGGCTTTTTGACGGCGTCGCTGCTCTCCGTCTCCTGCGTCGCTGCTCTCCGGCTGTCTGCATGCTCCTCGTCGACTTCTGCGGCGTCGCTCCTCAGCGGCGTCCCTCCAGTTCCACCCGGCTAGTGGAAAAAAGTCTGCACAACCTAAAGGAAGGTTCCGACCAGAATGATCGTGAGATCACCTGTATCGCCGTAATCCCTGAGGTCGGTCCGGCCCTAGCCTGAGAAAAAAGTGTCCCGACAGGTCAAATCCGGGGATTCAGCCTCGTCGTCAGTTCACCGTAACCCCGACGCCTGACACAAACTCTTTATCCGCGCTCACCTAGCTCGTCCTTCTCTCGTCCTCCTTTCGTCCTGATCCAATCTCTGCGTCCTGCAGATCTCACCGTTGCAGTCTCAGCCTTGTCCTAGCGTCTTGACTCTGGTATCTTGATCTAGGTGTAGAGCACTCGGTTGTAACGGTACTCTCACGGCCACGCCGTGGTAACTTGTCGCACGTATACTTTCGCTCGCGAATATTGGTTGACTATGTCGAGCTGCGCCTGCGCTGTCCCTTTTATAGGCAGCGGCGGTGTCCCGTTATTTCCCTTTTGCACACGGCTCGATAGGGTCCAATGTCCAAGTGTGTCCCGTTAGTTCACGGTGCATCCTCTTTGTGCCGGTTCAAAGTCCACGGATTTACCGTTCGACCTCATTGGCCTTTGGCGGCCACGGTCTCTTTTTTCACGGTCTCTCCGCTTTGGCTGGGTCCAAGGTCCAGTATTTACCGGTGGACCTGGATGCCCTCGGATTCTGCAGCATTCTCGCTGCCTTCGCTGTTGCTAGGGGCTCTGGCTCGAGATTTGTGGGGAGTTTTAAGACTTTTCACAAATATCTAGCTCTTATAGTTGCTGAGATCTCAGCGTTCACACGGACAGAATTTTTATACTTTATAGGTTCGGAAACGCTTACTTCTACCTGTTACAAACTCTGCTCTTACTACGTCTACCCAACATTAATATGGCACATTTGCTTTTAAAGTGAAACTTCTTTAGGCGCGTTATGGATTTTCGGGGACGGAGTAAAACCGATTCATGGATTCATCACCGTCACAAAAATCGTACATGTACAGTTATTCACCTTCTCTTTGTCCACTTCTTTCCTCTCCTCGCTCTGAGCGCGCTCGCACATGCTGCGAGCTCAGCTCTGCTGAGAACGTTAAATATGTTTACCTCTATGTCTCTCTTAAGCGATAGAATGAGATAGCTAGATAGAGACAGGCGCAAATGACGTTTTAAAAGAGAGCAGCTCTTGCGTTGAGACCACCTTACACATTCCTAGTGTGCGTTATCCGTGTTAGATTCTTTGGTTGTGTAAGTGTATAAGCAAACGAAATTATGCACTTACCCTGCAAGCATTTTCTATCGCGGAAGTCACTATTTAGTGACGTCTGGAAGATGAAAACGATCGTCCGCGATATCGCATTCGGATCGCCGAAGTCACCCCCGTCGGGAAGAAGTGTTCCACTACGGCGACACTTCCAGAAGTCACTTCTGAGTGACTTCCAGAAGTGTCGCGGAAGTCACTTCTAGAAGTGACTTCGGCGACACTTCTAGAAGTGACTTCGGCGACGCTTCTAGAAGTGCCGCCGTAGTGGAACATTTCTTCCCGAAGGGGGTAACTTCGGCGATCCGAATGCGATATCGCGGAAGTCACTTCTGGAAGTTACTCAGAAGACACTTGTAGAAGATACCTAGAAGACCCTTTCCCAATTACAAAATGGTTAAAAGGAAAATATGTTTTTTGTACTCATTTTTCATTTTTATTCTTTCAACACATTTGTTGAAATATATAATTAGAAAAGCATTGCGGCATGTGAATACTGTCCATAAGCTTGTAGGAAATGGTGTTTTATTTTTTAATTTAATTCCAGTTCCGTGGTCTATGAACATTTCTAAAACAACAAAAAATAATAAATATTATGTCATAAAAATTGGAGAAAGTACTTACCTTATATAATCAAATAAGTGGCGTATAGTTAAGTTTTCGGGTTGCCCAGAGTTTCCTTTAAACATCGTTTTCTTTAACCACTTTTATTTTTTATGTAAATAAGTATTGAAGTTTTTAATTTTCAACCGTAAGCGGTATGTAATATTTAAAAAATAGCAGGTTCACTCCGCATTTCATCACAAACACAGAAATTCAGAATAAAACGCACTGATCACAAAGAAATCTCGAAACGAACTGACGCTTGAATTCGAAATACAAAGTGCGTAGGTCAAAGAGAAAAAAGGGTAGTTTTCAGGTATAAAGAGAGAGCCAAGAGCGGACTGTACTTCTTCACGATCGCAACCCTTTTTAGGTAGTCAAATGTGTTCTATCGTCCTTCTATCGTCCAGAAGTGCCTTAGAAGTTACTTCGCCACGATCGCGACCCTTTTTGTTTTTGTAAAATGTGTTCTATCGTATTTCTATCGCCTAGAAGTGTCTTAGAAGTTACTTCTCCACGATCGTGACCCTTTTTGTTTTTGTAAAATGTGTTCTATCGTATTTCTATCCTCCAGAAGTGACTAAGAAGTGACTTCTTCGCGATAGATGTATATTTTGTTTTTGTAAAATGTGTGCTGTCGTTTTCTATCTTCCAGAAGTTACTAAGAAGTGACTTCTGGACGATAGGCGATAGAAATATCGCTTCTTTGCTTGCAGGGTACACTCTTTGGTTGCACCATGCGCTCGCACAAAGTTGAGAGAGTAAAATTCTAAAATAAATAAAATGAGCTTGCTTGTGTGAGAATACGATTTTTAAGCCGAAATCATTTCTGTAACATCAATTAAGCTTGCACACACCTCTCACCCTGTTGACTGCGAATCCGCTGCAGCGCACAGCTGTCGTCTTTCAAATGTAAACAAAGTAAAAAAAGAAAAATTACATGTTTAAATTATCATGTCGAAAAAAATGGACGAAACAATTGCCCACTGGCGGTACAGACAGAGAAAAAGGGAATTACAGCCTCCCAAATCTCAAACTAGAAGTTTCACTTCTGTCGTGCGTAGGCTTGACACACCTTTTTTTTTTTGTTAGTGGTGGTCTAAAGCATCGAAAGCCTACTCGGAGCTGAGATAGCCTGCCGAAGTCTGGGACTTTAACCCAGTAAAAACTCCACCCCCTCACCGCTTCCCCGGCGGTACTGCCGTTAGGTATTATTTCGCCTTAGGGCTCTCTACGATTCTATCCTATTGGAATTTTTTGAGTACTATTGTGGCCATATTGCATACAGCAGACCTATTTTCTTCTGAATTGAGCATAATGTCCACCGGCTGGCGTCCTCCCAACCCTAATGCTCAGGTCTCTTCGTTCATTTTCGAATCTCGGACAGACGGACAGTGCGGATAACGTTCATGCTTAAACCTATTCAGATAGTATTTTAAGCATCCACGTCTTGTCAACAGTTGCGTCAAGTAGAAGTCCACATGTCCATGCTTACGTCCCAGCCATCTCTGTAGTTCTGAGATAAGCTTATACGTCCATCGTCCTTTGCTACTTTGTACCCACCTCTCTTGCCATTTTGCAATGGTATGTTCTCTGCTCCTTTTCTACCTGCTCGGAGCTCAACTGGTTCCAATGCCAGCAGGTCATTCGGTAAAACTCCCGATATTACTAACGCCGCGTCATGGGATACTGTGCGGAACGCACAGCATACCCGCAGGGCACACAATCTCTGCTCGGACCCATATGTGAGCAAATGGCACATTTGTAAACAAAGCCTAATGTGTGCTGTTTTGGAAATTTATAGCAAGTTTGGAACTTTATAGGAGTACATAGTACACTTATTCTACAATAAGTTTAGAAGAACGCAATTTTACGCCAGTTTTGCCGAGTTAAAATCCCCCTTCGTTAATGTTGAGTTGATCAACTGGTCTTTAAGTCAGATGTTATTGGATGGGATAGTGGTTGGAGCTCAATGGGAAGACAAGTTTCTCATTTGTCAAAAATCCCAACCGTTTCACACGGATGGACTCTATGGGAAGAGGCGATTATTGCAACTTTGGAAAATTTTAAAATAAAAATGGCCCCAGTGCTTTAAATTCCACCGTTTCAACGAAAGTGGAACGGTAGAATATGGAACACTGGGGCAATTTTTGTTTTTAATTTTTCTCGCTATTTGGTGACGGATCTATCGATCTAGATAGGTGGAAGCAAAATCCGAGGTCTACTATTCATCATTTGGTGAGCGGCTCCCCTCACAGAGGTTGTGCGCTAAACCAGGCTATTAAGCGTTAATTCAAGCTTCTTGTCTGAAAGTTTAATCAAAATCAAACCCACATATTTTGAGAAAAACGCCTTACAGTCAACGAACCTCTGATTTTCCCCATATAAAAAAGGAGGCAAAAAATGAATTTACCTGCGGCACCCCTCGTAGAGGTTGTGCCAACATGCACGGTATATGGGCAGATTGGGGATCGTCTTAAGAACGTTTCGTGAAAATTTCATGACAAACCCACAGTTTTTGATATTATTTGATTTACAGTGGGATGTTAAATGGTCAATATTTGAAATTTGGCGTTTCCCACTGACCGCGCCAGCGAGACCCCTTACTCCCATGACATCAACCATGTAAATATACATATATTTTTTATGCAAACTTTACTGAATTAATAGATAGAGGTTGTGCCAACTTGCACGGTATTATAGCAGTTGTGTGAATTAATTTCGGGCAACTCAAACCCAAAGATTTCGAGAAAATCAAGTCATTTCAATTATGGCTTTTCTCACGCGGTCACACTGTCACTTAATAGCTAAATCAGATATTTAATAGCTAGAAAATTATAAAAGTGAATTAAATTTTTCTATTAAGATTACCTTTTTTATAAGAATGAATTGTCCAAAAAGATAGTACTTATTAAAAATACTCACAGTCATAACGCAATCAATTTTATAATTTGTAAGAGGCGGAAGATGATGAGAGCGCAACTCCGAGGAGCGCGCCGATGTTAGAGCTTTGCGGACGGCGAATGTCGCACAAAGCGGACAAGAACAGCTCCGGCTGATGTTGTTGACGATGCGACGGGAGAGAGGCGGAAGATGATGAGAGCGCAACTCCAAGGAGCGCGCAGATATTAGAGCCGGGCGGTTGGCGAATGTCGCACAAAGCGGACAACAACAGCTCCGGCTGATGTTGTTGACGGTGCGACGGGAGAGAGGCGGACGATGATGAGAGCGCAACTCCGAAGAGCGCGGCGATGTTAGAGCTTTTTTTTTTTTTTTGTTAGTGGTGGTGAGGTCCGTTAGGTATTACTTTGCCGGGGGGGGGGGAATGCCCTTAGGGCTCTCTAAGATTTTATCCTATTGGAATTTCGCAGTCTTTCTGCGATGCGCAGTTTTTTGAGTACTATTGTGGCCATATTGCATACAGCAGACCTATTTTCTTCTGAGTCAAGCATAATATCCACCAGGTTACGAGCGGCTGGCGTCCTCCCAACCCTCATGCTCAGCTCTCTAAGTTCAAATCTCGGACAGGCAAAAAACACGTGTTCTGCGTCTTCGCTATCCGACTCGCAGAGTGGACAGTGCGGATAACTTTCATGCTTAAACCTGTTTAGATAGTATTTAAAGCATCCATGTCCTGTCAACCTGTACTACTTCGTTCCCATCTCTCTTGCCACTTCGCAATGGTAAGTTCTCTGCACCTTTTCCGTAGGGATTGAGCAGTTGCGATTCCTGTGCTGCCTGCTCGGATCTCAACTGATTCCAGTGCCAGCAGGTCGATCGGTATAGTTCTCGATATTACCAACGCCGCATCATGGGATACCGTGCGGAACGCACAGCATACCCGCAGGGCATACAGACAGGAGTCGGCTTCTTGCATATAACTTCCTGTTTCAGTGGCTCGGGCCCATATGGGAGCAGCGTACATCAGCGTCGATGTGACAACGCTAGCCAGTAATATCCGACCTGGTTGCCTCGGTCCCCG